>JAQGBH010007952.1:0-10333 GCA_034698265.1 Sminthurinus aureus | reverse complement strand
AAAATTAAGCTTTTTGTCATTTTATATTTTCTGGTGGCTCGTAAAAAAAGTAAAGAAACAAGAAATTGGAAGGAGACACTTACGCCAGCTGGATATGTTCAGAGTCCCTAGTCGCTCACAATCAGTAGTAGTTTTGAGCTCGGATGGCTTAGCTTACGCAGTTTGTCTATTTTAAATATATGTCTATTGTACACACACTACACGATAAAAAAAGAATATATTATTATAGTACTCACAACACACTATACTATGTGTTACATATATATAGATATATACAAACATACTACAAATGTATTATAGTTCATACAAAGCCTTTGAATTTCGTTCGTAGCTGGATATATGTACATACATTATACAGTTCAACTAGGTTCTAAGATAACGTCACCAAGCTTATGATTTCATTAGTACTCGACATAGTGGTTTAACTGTATTATCGTGGCTTGAACTTTTCATGTGTATGAAAGTTAAGCGAGAGAGAGATATATATTGTAGAATATTTTAATATCCTACGTGGAATTGAAGATTGAAGAGTGTTTTGAGCAAGGCTGGACAAAAGGTTAGTTTTTTTTTCATCAAAATTTTCAAAAACATTTGCAAAATTTTGATTCTTTTTATCAACCTTATTTTGTTTATTGCACATTAATGTATAATAATATATTATTTTCATTCGTGTATTCCAGGTTTTAGTAATAGTGTAAATATAATACACACAATTAAAAATGAGGATACCGGCATCATGGAATTTGACACAAGTTACGATATTACTTGTGGTCAGCTTGTCAGTATTCATCAATATTACAGTTGGACAAGCTAGTAAATCAACTCTAGGTATATAATCATATTTATAATAATTTTATAAATATCTGGTCATATATTTTAACTTTATTATGTAAAATAAAATCATTATTGTTATTTTTTACTTACAACTTACATGATGTTTTATATTTTTACAAGTAAATAATATATTATGTTATTCATAAACTTAAAATGGGATATTCTTTATGTACTTTGTTCTCCAGTCCTTTTGGATAATTTAGCTATTAAAGAAACCCATTCCAATTTTTTCAAACAACTACAAAGTAAGTAAAACATTTAATATGCATACATGCATACACTCTATTCAAATCATAGTAAATATCATCAATCATCAATAATTTACTATGCATAATATATATATTATATAATTTATGTATCATACAAACTTAACCATGCTAGAATGTCCTTAATGATGATGATGATTATTATTATTATAGGTAGGAGTTATCAACTAACATTTAAAATGTCTGATGATCCAGCCTTATCATTGAAAAAATATGGTGTTTGGTTGTACCAAAATGTGGTTATTTTTGCTCCTGGAACTGATGAACTTGGTGGAGATCTCAACCCAGAAGCTATAGCCGAATTTGTTGATAATGGTGGGAATGTATTAATTGCCGGAAGTCCATCTGCGGGAGATGCTATTCGGTAAATAATAATAATAACAATAATTATTTTCACAATTATGGATACTGGATACTAATAAAAAATAAAATAACCATTGACATACTATACTTGTTTTTTGTTGTTTTGTTTTATACCTTATGTTACATGTGCAAATATATATGCATTTATATTAATTTTATAATGTGTTATGATGAATTTTTTGATGATAAAAATGATTTTCTTTTGTTCCTCATTGCCTATTCAAAAAAGGGATTTGGCTACAGAATTTGGTGTAGAACTTGATGATCCAAGCTCATATGTAATTGATCATATCAATTATGATATTGTACGAGACAATGGAAGACATACAACTATCACCATTTGTCCAACAAACTTGATTGATGCTCCTGCAATTGTAGGCAAGAATAATAATGCTGGAATTTTGTACGAAGGTTCAAGTTTACTTGTTGATCCCGAAAATCCACTAGTGTAAGTTTTTTCATTTTATTTTGTTGATAGTTTGATTATTTTATTACATTCTATTACATCTAATGCCATCATGTTTAAATTTATTATGTATATTATTATGAAATGAATATGTTTTCTTGTAAAAATTTTTTACAGACTTGAAATTCTGACTGCTTCATCATCAGCTTATTCTTATGATCCTAAAAAACCAATAACTGATGTAAGTTTTATAATATATAAATAACAAAAAATATATACAAGTCAAACAAAATTTATGTATAATATAGACATGTGCTTAAGTACACATATTTTGTATTTTATTTATTACAAATCTGTACATCATAACTTTGAACTTATTTTTTCTTCAGCACATTCAGTATTATGTATTCTGCATACTGTTCAGACTATTTATAGTTATATTCATATAATGTACATAATACATAATGTAATAACTATAATAACCGTCAGCAATTTCTTGTTTTCTTTTTTAATGGATAGTATCCACATACAGTTGGCAGAAATACTGTTCTTATTGCTGGTCTTCAAGCTAGAAATAATGCGAGAGTCGTATTCACTGGTTCATTAGAGTTTTTCTCTGATTCTTTCATCAATTCTGGTACTCAGAAACAAAACGGTAGAACATCCCCAAAATCTGGTAATGAAGAACTAATCAAATCGCTGACTCAATGGGTCTTCAAGGAAAAAGGTGTTTTACGATTAAGTAATGTATCACATCATTTAGCTGGGGAAGCCAAAGCCCCTGCATCATATACTATTACTGAAGACGTAGTATATTCTGTTGTAATTGAAGAACTCAAAGACGGTATGTATAATCATTCTTATTATATTATAAGTTATAAGTATAAAAATGTTAGATACATTTTGAACAATATTAAATGTTATGGATGGATTATGGTCCTCAAACAAAGAAACACATCTTTTTCTTTATTCATGATTTGCTTTATGTATTATTTTTATGTATATTTATTAATGTTTTAGGTGTTTGGTCTGGTTATACTGCTGATGATGTGCAGTTGGAATTTGTACGAATTGACCCATTTATAAGGACAACATTACAAAGAGTACCCAATACACCTGGATTATATCAAGCTAAATTTAAAATTCCCGATGTATATGGAGTATTCCAATTCAAAATTGATTATCAAAGAAAGGGCTATACTCATTTGAGTAGTGCCACTCAAGTTTCTGTTCGCCCACTACAACATACCCAATATGAAAGATTTATCCCAAGCGCCTTCCCTTACTATGCATCCTCTTTCTCCATGATGATTGGTGTTCTTATTTTCTCCTGCGTTTTTCTTCATTTCAGAGAGAAAGATAAAACTGAATAGTCTGAATATTATTATTATTATTATTATACTAATTAAAACTTAAAAAAATACATTCTATTAATTTACATTTGAAATTATGTACTAAAAAACAATACAATATAAAAAAAATATGTACGTCAAAAAATAACTTTATGAGCAAAAATGAGGGGTTTTAAAAAGCGAAAAAAAGAAAGAAAAAAATATTGAATTTCTTTGTTTTACATTATTTAACTTTTCTATTGTTATATGAAAAAATATTAATTATTATGATTATTGATTATTATATTACTTTGTTTTGTTATCATTGTTACGGTATATGTGTGATTATTTTCTTCTTATATTATTAATTATTATAGAACCAATTAAATATGTAAGTACACCTTTTCTGTTTACTTCTTGTATTTTGTGATTAGTGTTCTTATATATATTGTGTATAATAATCGTACGTGATACATGTGATTTTAAACGTCAGATATTTGTAAAAAAAAACATGCTAATGAAAAACGTTTGAATAATATTGTAATAATAGCAAAAATTGAATCTAGAAATATTCTAGTATACTTCATATTTATACTTTATCCTGTATTTATTCGTAATATTATTACTGTATAAATTTATGCAATAAATTGCTCATCAAAATTGTGGTAAAAATATAACAGTAACTAACTAACGCTTTCATTATTATTACGTGATAAAAAATATTACTTGTCGTGATTTATTATACGCATTTTGAGTTATTTTTCAATTTTTTACAAACACATAACAGTAACGTGTCTTATACAGTGCAATGTGTACATACTCTGTCAATATTCTATTCTATAATAAATTCTATTTTCAAATTTAATTTAATGATATAGATAACAAATACAAATGGTTTCATATTATTCATGGAAACTATAAAAACTCCCCATTTTTAATCACGAGTAAAATGAACACTTTATAAAAGGTAAGGTAAGGTAAGTAGACCACATAATAAACATCAAATGTACAATGTACATGTATTTTTACACATATTATGTCTATAATCACATTAAGGGTTGAAGGAAGTAGCATCAAAAATTGTGTAACAACAATATACATGTAATATAATATAATATAATACATGTTAAATTCATAGCATCAACATAAGGAATTGGATAATACATTGTATTTAGAAAAAGGAAGATGAACCACTTGAAAACCAACATAGGTTACTAGGAAGAATTTTTTTTGAAAGAAAATAACTTTATAAAAAAAATACAGCTATACATTTATATGTAATTATTATTAACAAGTAATGAAAGAAAGAGCTACCATTTCAGTTTTTAAAACATTGAGTATTCATTCATTGATGACAGTACAGTTCATAATAATATTTTTAATATTATACTCTCACAAAAAGATTATGATTGTTTTCAAAAGTCATTCACCCTGTGATTTTACTTTATATTATGATGTCGTACAAAACTACACGTAACTATAATAATAATTGTGCATTACCAAACATGCAATAGACTACATATATATGTGCTATACAAATACACTTTTAAAATGTAAAAACGGTTTTAAACATTTTGCATTTACTTTTTTTTTGGCTTGATTGTATATATTATCGGTCGGAAATCCAAATGGAGGTAGAGAGTGTATTTAACATATTTACAAAACGTTACATGGCATGGACAAAAAAAATAGTATCTATAGCTGCCTTACGTGAGGTTACATATAACTTAAACAAAAAAAGTGAAAAAACCTTTTACACTCAACTACAAGGTTACATTGGTTTTACATTTTTTCATGGTCCCCTCTACAAAATATGCTGTACGAATTATAGAAGCCTTTATGTCTAGACATAAATTCATAAAACTTGCTTTTACTTTTTTTTTTTAATTAAAAAACTATTAACTATTTGGCTTATATAAAACTGGGTTGGTAAATATTTTAAGATGGGATTCTGTATTTTATTGGTAGGTGTTCATTTTTGTTATCTCTTCAAGTAGATAAATCTATCCCATATTTAGAAAACGGTAATATAAAACCAATATATTATATATTATGTTATAGTTAGTTTGAACTAGAATTTTCCCTAAATAGCTATCTTACCATTTATTATTATAATATATTTACACTGCCAAATTAATGAAGATAGAAGTATAAGGATAGACTGAACAACGACAACATAATAATATTAAATAAATAATTAAATAATATATTATGTGCTAGTCCCAAGTTTCACTCTTATTATTAGAGTTTGCCGACTGTAGCGTCTTTAACTGAGATGATACTTGACTTATATCTGTTTCTGAACTGGAAATGATTTCTCCTTCCTCTGTATCTCCTGGTCCTTTCTCAAGTATTGGATACGCACTTATCTTTGAACCTCCTTGTATCCTATATGAAGGTTTCGATTTTTGTTCCTTGGGTGGACCACAAGTATCATCTTTGGATTCTAGTTTATCAAAATTATCTTCACTGCTAATACATGATTCTGATTCTCCAGGATTCCAAAACCTGAAACAAACATGAACAGTATTACACACATAATCCACGTCCTTCCTTCCAAACAAAGTAAAAAAAAGCCATCAGCTCTATCATTCAACAATACAACATTAAGAACTAATATTTGATACAAACTTACGTTTTTGAAACCCCTGGAACTTTTGAATCAGTAGCATCATGAGGACTTTTACTTCGCTTATGCTTCTCTCTCTTACTACGATGATGTCGTTTAGTTTTTACTTTGGTGTCTCTGTCAGAAGAAATGTAATTTATAATAACATATTATTAAATTCAATTTTTTTTTTACCCAAACTGACATTCAAACAAATTTAACAAATACGAAATGACCTAATGATATAAAATAAAAAATATTGCTATTATGCATAATATACCTACTAGTGGCTACTAGTATGTAGATGTAATTTACAATTTACAACAACGGAAAAAAACACCAGTAAGAGTATAAATAAATCACAAAATAAAAAACATACATGATAGAACTAGCTCCACTCCCTCTACTATCCCGTGTACGGCGTCGTCTTTGTCGACTTGATGAAGACGGTTGATTTGATTTGGGTGAACGTGACCTGGATTTACTAACTCGACCTTTAACTTTACTGTAGGACCATTCCGATCCATCGTTGGAAGATGAATGTGTTCTACGACGTTTGGATTTGGATTTTTTCTTTTTTCGACGACGTCCTCCACTTGATCTTCGATCATCATCATGGTACCTTGATCGCTTGTAATCGGATTGATCATGTGACTCAGAACGACTTCTAAGCTGACTTTCATAGTTCACTCCTTCAATAGGGATTTCCTGAAATACAACAAATCTACATAAGTTCCAAATATAATCACTACACGTAATATTTGATATGAAAAATTAATCTATCCCATGTCTACAGAACCATTCAACTTTAGATTATATCATGTGTGCATAATATAATAAAAAATTAAACAAAAAATTCTCTCTGTAGTATTTACTAAATATTGTATTATTATTAATTATTAGTATGTTCAATTTCCTCATATATCATAAACTATAATACATATTATACTGTTACAACAGTACTGAACTATAAAGGTTTTCTGTGTGCACACATACAAAGTGTTTCATACAGTGATAGCATCACTCTCTCTCTAACATCTCAATAGATTCAATAAACTGTGCACATTATTGTTGCTCAAATAAACTTATAAATAAATAATGCTGTCTTTGTCTTGCGATCGCTTTCGTACCAGTCCTTCATATGTATGTATAAGCCGAAGAACAAGGTGTATTAATATAGCCATAATTCTAGTATTATAATTGTCTTGGCGGTTGATGTGGGTAGTAGTTGGTACCTTAGTACATAACAGTGATCATCATCAATCATCAGGCTTCTCCTGTCATCTCTGTAACTTTAATTATGTTGATGTTGATTATTCGGAAAAAAATGACTCGAGAGGATAAAAACATCTTCAAATTTCAATACCCTTTTGAACAAGAAGTATTTCAAATTGACAATTTGAAGAGCAGTTAAAAGTTAAATGTACACTGGACACAGTTTTTCAAAAGCACAACGATACTGACAAAAATTCAAAACAATAGTCAATCCTCTATTATATTATATAAAAGAATCAGTACTGATGAATCACCAGAAGCGCTACCCTACTCTACTTTGTGCCTATTCTCTGTGAAAGGAAGGCATCATTTTATGCACATATTATATATTTCATGTAATTAACTGCATACTTATTTATTATAATATTTTAGTAACACTTAATTATATTATATTTCAGGATAATAAAATAATAATAATAATTGGTATTATTATTATCATGAAATATTAACAGAAACTGTTAGTTACTCATTTAAATTTATTATACTACTACATGATTTCATGAACACAATTAAGCAGTAAAATTCTGTTTTAGTAGGGAGCCTAGGGTGACTATTTTACTCAATGTAACACAGTATTGTGCACTATTGTGTCATTAATACATGAAAACAAACCAGATTCGCAGTTTCTCCTCAAGATTGTTTAAAATTTGTTCGATTTTCAATACGATACGATACGGAACAGTCGAGCAAAGGAGGAGGAGGAGTATTTAAAGCTAACAAACACTTTAGAGAGTAAGCAAGGCGCATTCAATGTCGTGGGTACTATATTCCATATTTTGTTGAAAAAAATATAAAGAAACTTAAAACTTGTTTACTGAAAACAAAGTTTACAAGTTTTTTTTTATCAGTAGAGAGGATTATAAGAGTAGAATATGAGGAGAAATGTGTTTATTATACTATATCAGTATTCAGTATAATAAAATCATAATACTAGTCACTAGTCACCCTAGACACTCTCACAACAGATTTACTGCTTAAGATTAAATGATTTTTTTTTTAAAAAAAAAGAAGAAAAACACGATTCTCATGTGAAATTTCAAAAGGCGTTTGTTTTTATTTATAAAACAGTACATTTTGCATTATACGCATGCATATATATATATTACAGAGAGAAAACGAGTATATATAATTGTATGTGTAATTTATTTGTAACAAGGGTATTGTACATGTTGTTAGTGTATGTATTCTCCTTTACTCTGAAATCTTTTGTTGCATACTCAAACTTTATAAAATATAGTACATGATCATCATTATAGTTTTTAGTTTCCGTTTAACTTACACAGAAAATACCAAACTTAGCAATTAAGTCAGAACTGAATAGAAGAGGGAAATATAGTGTTACATATACATATATATATATATGTCCTTAAATATATTTGTAGAAAAGCCTATTAAGTATTTATATATATATTTTTTTATACTTTGTTAATATGAAAAAAAACTATGCATATTAACGGAGATGCATGTGTGTCCGTGTGTGATACCATTTATATCAAATATAAAACACACACTTAATAGTTTATTATATATATATATATATGTAATATATAGTTTTCTAATACCATGTTCTATGTAAAGGATGACGATGAAGATAGTAATATTAATAATAATACTTATATGTATGTATATGTATATATATATATCTATATATTTAAATAACAATGCTAAGTTTTGAATAAGTTGTTTTAGTTTGAATTATAGTAGTTCACCTGATCCAAAGCTGGACCCCTACGTGGACTAGTCGGCCTGCCACTTGGTCGTGCCAATGGATTAGGTACAAATGTACCAATACCAAAACCTTGCTGCTGCTGTCGTTCCAAAGCAAATTTCTTCTGGGCAGGAGGTGAAACAGCTCTATTTTTTCAAAACAAAATAAAATATTACATTACGATACTTGAAAACTTTTTTTTTGTATTTGTAATTCAATCCTACATCATGTAACAAATTAAATACCGGCTTATCGAGTGATAGAATAACAATAATAACAATGATAATAATAATAATAATTATTATTACAACTAGGATTAAAAACAAAAAAAATATTGACCTTGCTAAAAATTCTGGCAAAGGAGGAATCGCGCTGTAATTACGAACTGGCACGGGCACTGGGCGTTGATCACCATAAGAAGATTCAATATTATTAATGATATTAGAAGTGCCCTTTGTTAAAGATGATGGTGCAGATGGTAATGAAGATTTTGTACTCATGTTATTATCCATTAAAGATTTTGCTGCTGAAATTTCCGAAGGAAACGCACTACTACCACTATTGTTACCACCACCACCAATATTATCTTTCACAAATCCACCACTGTTACTTAAAATAGGGGCAAAAATTTTGAACAAAATTGACATCAATTCACTTTTACTCAAACGATCTTTTCCTTGAGCAATCAGAGAAGTAGCAATCACTGAACTTATTTCAATTCTCTTTGCCATTGGAAGATGTGCTAAAGCTGTAGAAATTGGATTATTATCACCAGTAATATTTTCATTTCTAGCATGAATGTCTGATACATTACTTTCTTTAATTCGACTATGATCACTTTCAACAACATTAGAGGCAGATGATTTCGGAATATTTCCAGTCTCTTTATTGTCCACAGATAAACTCATTACTGGTGCAGGTGGTCGTAATTTTTGACAATTTGGAGATTCCAGAAGAGCATTCATAGCATACACCGTCAGGTTTAACTTCTTCATAACTTCACTGGAACTTACATTTGCTCGAAGCTAAATTAAAAAAATAAAATAAACAACTTTAATTTTGTGTACATCATACATTATAATATGTAACACAGATTACATATTACACAAATCCTTGTATTGTTCTTGATTGAAGGTTATTAGTATTAATAATTAATAGTATTATTATTGTTATTATACTTGGCAATAATATTTTTTACATTAAACATTTGTCCATCATCAATAATAATAATAATAGTATATTTTAATGTACATTACAATTGTACAATACTTACAATTGCATAAAATTTGTCTCGACATTGAAAGAGCAATGTCACAAATTCTCGATCTTTGAGCATTGAAAATGATTTTCGGCTTTCAGCAAGTTCCATTTCTTCTGCCTGAATCATAGAAAGCAAAAAAGCAACAAAGATTTAGCATGAAATCTGTCATTCGTTAAAACATTATTACACTACCATTACTAATATGCGTGATTGCAAAATCTTACACAATTTTCAAAACCTGCTGCGAACGAAAATCTTAAGCCAATTTTCTGCTCCCTTAA
>JAQGBH010007951.1:0-10334 GCA_034698265.1 Sminthurinus aureus | reverse complement strand
TTGACATTTCTTCAAAAATTCTAAACGAACCTGACAAAAGACTCTTCGAGACGTGTTTTGACCAAATTTCAATAACTTGGAATGAAAACTGTGGTTGCAGTAAATTTTGAAAGACATTTTCAACTTGGAATAGTTTTGTGAATGTTGCGTTAGCAACGGGTTGTTATTTTGCTTGTATCTTAGCAACGGTGCGTTGTAAAGAGATGTGAGTGGGCTTAAAAAATGGACCTTAGCCAAATTATGCTGATTTCATGTCAAAACCACTGATTTTGGTCTTCAATCGCCCAAGAAAACGCGGAGTATACTTTAGAGATCTTGGTGAATGCAAACTATAGATATTTGTTTTAATTTCAGAACTGTAAAACCATCTATAGAAAAACAGAAAAGGAAATATGGACGAGTCTCTGGAAAATGGAAATGGATCAGAATATAGGTCTAGGTTTAGGTTATTTGTCTTGCAAACTTTAAATGATTTAGCCGGCGTCCAAATCATACAGCATTTTTTTTTTTTAAATTGTATCCCAATTTTACATGGACTTTGGAAGACGTTTGCTTTTCCTAGAGATTTTGATCCCCGTTGATATGACAGATATCTAATATTCTTCCCCTTGTGAATAAATGTGTAATTTATCTTTTTAAGTGTGTGACTTGAGACTCTGACTCTGCACTTGTCTCTACATTTATTTTAATAGAAAGGTACGGAAACATTGCCGGAAATATTGCCAGCTCTCAGAAAATTTCTAAATTTCTAAGAGCATGATGTTTTTGATATTCACGAGTCACTTTTGACTTTTGACTTTTAAAGACACCCTCGAATTTGCTCCTACTGCTGCAGAATTCCTTTTACGAGCCTCCAACGATTCAACTGGTGTCCAAATCCTACAAAATTTCTGTGTCTTGTTTCAAGTGAAATTGTGAAGACTTGGACGCCGTTTGCCCTTTCATACAGATTCCAATTGTAGAAATAAATGTCAAAGGTTCCTTCTAAAGTGCTTCTGCATCAGTGGATGAAAGTGAATTCAATTCAATCCTACAAAATAATCCTGCAAAATTTTTACTCCCTATAACAAAATCAAAAATCAAACTTGGAAATCGGAAAAATATGAATTTATAAGTATTACGCAGTAAAGGATTCTCACAATAAGCACAAAAGCTTTAGCTCGAGCTCCGCAACCACGACAAAGAGTTGGTTTGGATTTTATGACACACTATTTTGATTTTTTTTTCGGCCGACGTTTGACGTTTGGCATGGACTTTTTCTTAATCTGCGAGGATTGGTGCACGTAAATCAGTTGTAAAAGATTTAGTAGGCGTCAAAGTTATGCAACAGTTTTTACACCTGTTGGTTCAAAAATCAAACTGTTTACTATTTAGTTGCTATTATTTTTGTTTTATCATGATTTATGATTTATGATGCATCCCCAGCTCCAAATATTCATATTCATATAAACATTGCACTACCAATAAATTGAAACATGTTTCCGGATTCCGGACTCGCCAAAAAAAATTATTTTCAATGATGTTCTCTTTTCTTCTCAAAATATTCACAATTTCCAACAAGAAAATGTTTCTTGCAAGATAACCATGTTTATTGTTTACGCACAACAATTGCTGTGAATTGTGCATCGTTTGGCATTTGATGTGCATTTTGTTCGCATCTTCAAGTTCCCTAGGGAATTTAAAATTCCACTAGTTTTGCCGTTTTAAATTCTAAATTCAAATCAACTTTTCATTCCAACAGGAAAATCCAGAACCGGAAAAACCAGTGATTTGGAACGGAAAATACCAAAACGTTTTGGGGTTTGGCTAATGAGCTTAAACTAGAAATGTTTTCCATAATCTTCAATTTTACTCATGTAGCAGCGCCAGCGTAAGTACCTTGTTTTTGTTTTCAGATCTTGTGCAAGCCAAATTCGCTTTATTAGGTGATGTCACACGTCAGACTCTTATCAAGTGAATCAATTTCGTGGTTGTGGTTGTGAATTTCTGGAGTCTCAAGATTGAATATTAATCTTCTTGTTGCTGGGAATGTCCGTAAAATTAGACTGAAATACCGAAATACCGAAAATCGCAAAAATACCAAATTGTTAAACTGCTCTAACATTTTTTTTGCTGCACCTATCGACCTGAATCTTTGTAGGCAGCTTGATATTAGTGCTATGCATCATATCCAGGTGGCGCGTCTTGGTTTTGATCTGTGAATTTTTTCGAAAAATAAAAAGCGACAAGTTTTTTACTTCGGCAGTGTTTTTATTGATACATACAGAGGCGCTGATACTACAACATTTATGATGGTTTAAAATATTATCTACCGACAAACTTTATCAAATGGCGCATAACATTTTGACTTACAAGATGACACATTTGTCCTATAAAAATGGTGCATAACATTTGACTTAGAGGCTAAAATCGAGCGTTTTTTTTTCATTGCAAGAGGCGAGAGTACTTTAGAACGCAGTATTATATTGCTTTTTGTTCTTTTTGGGTTTACACAAGTTCCAATTAAAAGCTGGGCCAGGTCTTATAATCCCTTATTCTGTATGAGGAATATGATTAAAATTGAAGTAGTTTTAGAAAACTCATCACATGACCGCTAATATAAGAGACTTTTTTTGCATGCCTTGGAAAAATGGATTGAAAATTCTACCAAAAATTGATAAAGTTGCACGCCGCTTTGTTGTTTTCAACAAGTGTAATAAACAGCGGCATGTTTTGGCTGGACGTGTAAATAAATTTTAGTTAATTTATTTAAATAAATTTTCCATTGCAAAAATATCTTTGGGAATACCATATGTATGAATTTTTAAGGTAGGTAAGATAATTTTTCCATTTACAATTAGTTCAGAATGTTTTATCTACAATTGAATGTAGAAATGAGAGAGGCGGCGAGTTGTCACTTCGCAAAAAACCGCCAATGTGAACTTTTAGAGGTCGACGTGATTTAAGTCGCTGCAGCTTTTCCTTCCGCCTGGCGAGTAAAAGTTCCACAGGTCAAAGTTCAGAGGTCAAATTTCCACAGGTGCAGGTTGAGACGTGGAACCCTTTCATTGAAAACTAGGAAATAAAAACATAAAATGTTTAATGACTTACTTGAGACTTGAGGCACTTTGTCATGGCAAAAATTCCCAGGACCGTCGTTGCAAAAATTGTGGTTACAAGGTTAATAGCAGATCCGTAGTAAAATAAACGAACCACGTCCCAGCTGACGCTGTAAACCAATTGGACACTGGCCTTCCTCACCGCACATCCATTTCTGCACGAAGAGGTTCATATCCTTGGGCCTGTGATATTCGAGCCAGATTAAAAAGCAGGCAAGTAGAGTCTAGAGTCCAAGCGAAACCCAGAAGGTAATAGATGCCGTACAAAATGTTCCGGATTTTCTGTGCACATTTGGCTTGAAAAGTGGATTTGCCATGGAGGAGACATCTTCCGAATTCCCGATCTAGTTTGAGATAGCCATTAAAAAACTGGAGATGACCGTTGAATTTCCACAGAACGTTTAAACAGGCGAGAAAAACTATGTTGCATGAAATAATGTAAGGGAGCACTGCTAAATCTGCTTGCTGCATTAAAGCCTTCACTCAATTTGTTCGTCCAAGTGCTGGCTTCAAGATAGCCGTTCGTTAGCAAAGTCGCGAGATATCTAAGTCCAAATAAAAGCAAAACAACGAGTTGAAATCCACTGAGTTTTCTCACTAATTTCCTTTTTTCTAAAGTCAAGGAGATTTGTGACTCGATGCTGTTTTTTCCAGCACATTTTTTATGGAGAAGAAATCCAATGGCTCTTTGAACTTTCTAAATTTCCATATGAAACCATAATATAGTCTACAGGATCAAATTCCTATACAGAACAGGTAATAAAAAAGCGTATGCACAATGTACATGTACAAGAAAGGCTGATCCCTTTCTTTTCTATTCTCTATTCTACTTTCCATCCACTTGAATTTTTCTAATAATATCTCATGGAACAAACAACAACAAAAGGGGATTTCAAAAGCGTCCCTTTCTTATTTACGGTACAATTTCCAATCCACACTTTTACACTTTAGTACGACTCAATTTAAGAGTCTGGAAAAATCCAGTCCAGTCTCCACTCAACTTGCATTCACAACATTTACACACTTTTTTCTCAAGTATAAAATCCATAAAATCCAAAATAAAAACTCTTAAAAGTAAATATTTTGTCCCAACCACAATTGTTTTTTGGGAAATTCAGAGTTTAAATTAGTGGACGAAAAAAAACATGATCAGCATCATAGTCAAAATCAAGGGTAGGAAAAAGCCAGGTTTAAACCACTTTTGCCAGGTGGTCTGGCAGAAACTGGTTTCAACCGGCAAAAGTGGCAGAAACTGGAAGAAATGGTTAAAACCAATTCCATTGACGAAGAATGTTTCAAAGGGCATGAAAAAGTTTAAGCGGCGTCAGAATTGTACAATTTATTTGGCTAATTTTCAACATTTTGTAAGATTCTGACGCCGTTTATACTTTTTCATGCTCTTTGAGTTCTAGCGAGTCGACGGGTTTCGGCCAGTTTCAGCCACTTTTGCCACTTGGAGTTTCTGCCAGACCGGTTGAAACCACGGTTTAAACCAGTTTCAGCCAGTGTGGTTAAAACCACTTCCGACCCTTGTGATATAGTTTTCCCAGAATATTCACAAAGTGGGCAAAAAAACGAAGGGGGCGCCGGCACTTCACTTTGGTCTCCTTCTTCTTTGGCTTTGGGATTGTGAGTGAGTTGATGTAATTTTATGTTGGTGCGAGTGGCGGCTGAATGTTGGCAATTGTGCGGCAGTTTTTTTGTGTGTTCTCGAGTGGATCACAAGTTCTAACATCAAAATAGACCATACTATGGTACTTGTTACAACATCTCACCATAGGGTCTCCGTTGTTGGTGCATAAAAGTAATGAGTGGCGTTTAATCAAGTTAAAGTTCATTCAATACTTTAAACCTGTGCTGTATGTCATGTGACGAGTGACCACCCACGAATAATTATTTTTGACCACTCCATTACTATTGAGTGCGCGTGTTTTTATTGTTTTATTCAATAATTTACATTTCCTCTTCTGCTCTGTGCTGTGAATATATATTATTTTACAAAAAACATGAAAAACAAGATATTTTAATGATGCATTCTTATCGTTGGAAGGTAAAGAATGACAAGCGGAGAGTTAAAACAAATTAGAGGATAAAACTCAAATCTTGTTTGGCTGTGAATAAAGGACCGACTGACCTCAAATTCACCTCAAATATTTAATACAATTTGATTGCTGTGCAAGCTTTTGTGCATGGATAAACAAAATTAGAGAAAATCAACGTCTTAAAAGAGAAGGGACACAAACAGAAAACAAAGAAGGGAAATGAAACTTCTTGGAAAATGGATTTTGGATTTCTGGGGGTATAATCCAGAAAAATAAATAGACAAGTACAAAACTTTTAACGTAGTAGAAAGTAGAAACGGCAGGAATTCAACGGGAGCTCCAAATTAAGGCCTGATGAAAATATTTGATTCTGAATGATGGATTTATATTTGTAGGAGTTGTAGTTTCTATACTTCAAATGAGTCTAAAAAACAATTCTGCATTCGAATTCGCTTCTCAGTTCTCAGCCCACTAAATAAGATGCAGTCACATTGACGTGTTCTGCGTTCAAAATGCGTTTAAATTATTAACCATAAATATGTACAATTGTCAGGTACATACACTTTGTAAATTTTAATCAAATACTCGCTGCTGAATTTCAACGCCGATTACAAAGTTTATAGCCTCTATCGCGCGTCTCTAGCTCATTGTTAGTTTTCTACTAGTTCCGCAAATCCTATCTTCCAATAGTTTGATTGTCTTCAAAAACAAAATTAGAATGATTCTCCGGCTTTCGTGCCCATTTAATGAAATTTAATGACTGGCTTCAATTTCCGCCATTTTCGACACGATTCTCTCTGGACTTGGAGCTCTACTTGCCCATTTCTTAACACGAGACATTCTTCTCTTCACAAGCAGATTTATGAAAATGTTAATCATGTAAATGCAAATACAAGTAAGTAAAATTCAACCCCACGGGTTTTTCCCCTACAAAACACAGTACAAGTTTAAAATCTTTTTTGTTTATTTAAAGTGGTTGAAAGGAATCCTAATTATTTTTTACACCTCTAAAACTTGGGTAGACAACTTCTGATAAAGCGGCATTTGAAACGTTTAAAATTTTCAAAAATGGCTCTGAAAGAAATTTTCCCTCTTATTTTTACCGCAAAATACAAAACCCGTCTCCAATTTCGGATTATGACGGCCAGGCCAATTTCAATTAAGAAACAACCCAACGGAATGACAAGGGAAAAGAACCACATTAAAAAGACGAGGTGAATGTCTGAACTTTGAAATGAAAGTGGTTTAAATTCTGCAAGAGTCTCGTCGATGAATTCCGTCGAATTTCTCCAGATTTGTCGACCCCTGTGAAACTTAAGTTGCTCCCAATTTTCCCACCACATGAAAATCCCAGAAGTAAAAAGAGTTTTCACCGGTCGCAAACTCCAGCGTGAATAAATTCCGAGTCCAGTTGTACGTACTAGAAGGTATTTCAATTCTTGAACAGCGTCATCCCGATCACCGTGATCGCCGTTGTGAACAAATTTCATGCCGAGTTCCGGGTGTTGTTTCATTTGCCTTTTGAATTGATTCCAGTAGAAGGGAAAATCTTGAGCCGTCGTCATGAAAACGGTTTTTGGGTGTCTCAATTTATCGGTGATGAGATCTGGCATTTCTTCGGAACATGTGATGTTTAAGCGGCTTTCAAGGAGCTGCAAATAGTAGTATTTTTGACATGATTGAAATTGTCGGCAATTTGATTCCTCAAATGGAACTTGAATTTCATCCTCATCACAAAGCATTTCACAAGCCTCTTTAATTGTATACCATTCGTCAAACAGCTTTTGCTTTTGGTTTAAATATTTTGGTACAATAAATGCCTCTCCTTTTAAGAGGTACCAATTAAAGTACCATTTTTTGAGATCGAACGCATCGTTGACAGTGCGCAAGGAAACCCCGCCGATCTTGTCCAGGCATCCCCAATCCATTTGTGTGTAGTAGACGAAGAAATCGCCATGTTTGAGGAAATCCAGCGAACTGTTCCACTTCGGATCACTTGCAAATGGAAAATCTACCAAATATTCACTTTTGATGATCCCGCGAAATCCATTCACCAAAATCAGACTCATCATCAACCAAACACCCAAAATTAGGCGAATCGCTCTCTTCAACCCATTTTTGAACAAGTTTTGGTGCATTTGGTGGATTTCTGGAGGAATTTCTTGATCAGGTTGTTCCAGCAAAATGCGGATGATCCACAAAGAGAGTTCGGACAGTATCTTCCAGATCACCGTTATTTTCCGTTTAGTTGACAAGTTCTTTTGATTTTGACCTTCAGGCAAAATCAGTGCAAAAATCAGTAAAACAATTACTGTGATCACCATAGCAACCAAGAGAAGTGTCCAAACGTCCTTTTGAAATGGGGTTGTGTAGACTTGAAGTGTGTCCTTTAATTTTTCAACACCGTCACTGGTTATGAATTTATATTGAAAACTGCCAATAATAATGCGGAATGATCCGGCATGTTCGTCTGTAATTTTGGTTGTATGGATTTCAAAGGACAACGGCGTGCTCGACTGGACCTTCAACGTTCTATTTTTTACCTGTTGTAAAAAAGTTGTAAATGTTGATTTCAAAGTAGTGGAATTTTCTAGCCCAGATTCTCTATCAGCAGGAGTTGGAAATGTCCCAATTTTTGGAGGAAGCGGCTGCAGATCAGACCATTTTAAAACCTTTCGCAGATGAGATTGCAGCTGAGTGTGACAAGAAATCAAGGCTTTGACGTTTGAACAGGAAAACTCAGTTGGCTCGTCCTCTTTTTCATTCTCATCCTTTAAAAGCGCAACTGGTTTGTAGGAAAATGTATGAGAAATTTCAAGGTCCGAATCAGACTCCGAGTTCAAATCCACTTTCTTGTGGTGACCAGAAGAAATATTTACGTTTGGTTGAAATCCCATGGATTGTCTGCTCAAGGTGAGAATGTGATGCGTGGGAAAATCGGCAGCTTGCAGTCTTTTCGAAATAAAATGGGCCAAGCTGATAAATTCCTCTCCCTTGTCTTCTTGCTCTGTTAGGATTTTACCCTGTACATTTTCAAAATATTCACCAGTTTCCAAAAACAGGAATGTTTTCTCAGCTTGAAAATTAAAGTTTATCCTATCTTTGACGAGTAAGGAGGAGCCTAAAATTAGGTGGTGTGTCAAGTGGTTCAAGTCCAAAAGAGGTCGCAACATCAAAAAGTTTATGGCGGTAAAGTGCCTAAGAGTTTTAAAAAACATTTTCATAATGATCAATCATAAAGAGCAGTAAACCCCATTGAAATTAAATGGCGAGAGCTTAAATCTATATCAAACATCAGATGAGTTAGCATAACCAATGTATAATGATCCAAATATAACAATCTGAACATGAAAAAAATACCTGGTATCTTTCTCTTCCAGTTGTTTCACGTTCAACTCATCAGCAGTGTAGAGGACGGGAATGTACATGATTTGGACAAAACAGTGAATATTTTTGGATGCAGCGAAGATCCCAAGTTTACTCATGAAGTAAAATGCTCTGGACTCATCGTCAAGTAACATCGGCGTGTCGTAAGATGCCATCAAAACAATTGGAATCAAATGCGGGTGTTGACCGATCTGAATTTCTTCAGTGTCTTTGTCTTTGTCCTTGTAGCCCATTTGATTCGTCATTAGGCCGATTTGAGTTGACAACTCAAATTTTGTCTGCAGTTCATCATCTCCAATTTTAGGACACAAATAAATCCAACATCTGGACTTTACCACGTTTTGGAAAATAATGGCTAAATCATCCCTTCTCAAAGTTTCCATAGAAACTGTTGAAGAAAGGAAAATTCCTATTTTGGTTTCCGTTTCCGCTACAGTTTCAGTTTCAATTGTGAGGGAGCAAAAACAAAAGACAAAGTAAGTCAAGCTTAAGACAAGGTGCAGCATCGGCAGGCAAGTTTTAGACTATTTTGTTGATTTGATTTTAGATTTGACTGGTAATCAAAAAGCACAGGCAAAAAATCTACCAAAGTTTTTCTTTCAAGTCTTGTGTAATATAAGTGAAAAATGTGATACGTAGAAATTTAAAAGAAAATACTCGTAAATAAATGTTTCGTTCTTTCTGTTTACAAATTTACCCCTGAATTCCCAAGTAAATACAGAAAATTGTGCTGAATTAAATAATGAACAATAAACACAATAAAAATAATGATGCCAACAGTATGGAAAATTTCTTTTGAAATTACGTCCTAAATACAAAATCCTCTTTCAAATTTAAAATAATTTGAAAGGTGAATTATCTGTGCTGTTGTTGTATTTACAAAGAGTTTAAGCTTGAAAATTGAAAATGACTCACAAAATAAAAATATCAAATAAAATTCCAATTTAATGGAGGCTTTTGAAACTGGGCGTATTTCAAATGCATTTGTATTTAATCCAGTATTTTACAAATATCAAGAGTCTGCATACAACAGTTTCAAGAGGTTTTTTTCTCCTCATTTACGCCAACGTCCAATAGAACGTACAAAAATATATAAATTCAAAAAATAATATCAGTAAAGCACTTTTATACAATAGAAGACAACAATTGCTCTTAGCTACCTAACAAGAGTTGGTGTACCAAAATGTCACGCTTAAAATATTATGTATGGAGTGGATAGCAGGCTAAAATTTACAGAAAAAACAATGCTTTTCGTTATTCAAGACATATTTAAATACAGGGAAATTTCAGTATTTTAACGCCGTTCGAGAAAATTGGAGACCGTGTTTAAGTTTTCCAATAAAAGTAATCTATGAAGAAAAAAGACATGAGCCAAACTGCAAAATACAAATTTAATACGACGACAAGTAAAACATTAAATTAACACAGTCATTTGAAGGATTTTTTATTTGACGAGCGAGCCCATTTTGATTCAATACAAGTAATGCGAAAAAATCACAGATCCCTTCAGTTACGACTTGAACAATTTCTCCCAACTTCACACCAATTTGCATGCAAATTCTCTGACATTTATTAAGTAAGTAAATCTGGTTGATTTTTTTTTGTAAAGTTGTCATGTAAAACTAATTTCACTTTTCTAAAGTACCAGTAAATATTTTGCTGATGTGCTAACAACTTTTACTGTGGATGGCCTTATGACTCAAAAGAACAAAAATCGCCAGTAAATTTGAGACTCAGGACGTCGAGAGAATCATTTTGAGTGGTCACATGAACACAATTAGAATTTAATTAAATTCAATCATTTAAT
>JAQGBH010007950.1:0-10334 GCA_034698265.1 Sminthurinus aureus | reverse complement strand
TAATATATTATGCGCATATTGTGTATAGCCAAGTATATCGTGTACTTGAAACTCTAACATCTAATGAAGTACACTTCTACAAATCAACACTATCTTGATGTTTTGAATAATGCACTTCGATAGCTAACAACTAACAACATCTGTGCTATGTACACTGTACAATCCAGAGTGTTGAGCATTGAGCATATTTAGGAAAACCAAGAAGAAAAACAATCAGTTACTGACAATGACAATGAGTCTTGGTTCTTGGTTTACTTTTTTGTTATACTGCTATTGAAAGAAAGAAAAGAAGAAGCACTATTAGTATTCAAGCAATTATATATTATGTATTTAAGGCCAGAAAAGGATTCAAGTCCATGTAATCACAAATCACAAGACTTTTGAATGTTTCATGTTCAATTTTCAATACTGAATACTTTATGTTGCACACTGCACACCGCATCTATTATTATTCTGCATAATACATAATATTATAATACTTGGTTTATTTATATTAATAGAAAAGTAATGAAAAACTTGATAAAAAGAGGACGGCACACAATTCTTCCCTTTACAAGTATATGTATGAAACACAAAAAGACTGTCCAAATTTTCTAGTTATAAATACAAAAACTCAAAACTTGACATTGACATTGAGCTAATATATACAGATATACATATATGTATATATATATACAAAATGCATAATACATAAATATCTATACAATCTATGCATTATGTATTCTAAGGATATTGTTGTTTAATAATGGGCAGTTTAAGTTTATTTATATCGCCTACATTATAAATATTATCCATGGATGTTTATTACTATAATTTATAATAATATAATAATATTATGCGGTATGTAGGCACATTTATAAATAATCTATATATTTGTCATTATATTCCTCTGTGAACGATTCTCTCCAGTCCTCTAATTTTTTAGGATGTATGCAAGTCATGATATATATATTATTATAAATATTCCTCTACATAATATCTGTATATATATATATTTGTAGAGTACATACATCATACATGTAGAATAGAATTCCATTGGATCGGCTATTACTATAACTATTAGGTAGATAGTTTTAGATCTTCTGGTCTATGCAAAATCATTCTGGCGTGTCCTCTTTCTGTATTTTGTATCCTATACACTATACATCATAATATTATATGCACATACATATTTGCATTATGTTTTATGTAGTTTGTAGATATATGTATAAGTACATTTGTATATTATGTACTACTCCTTTTCTTATTTCACACAGGCTCTTGCTCTTAAAGTTTTTTACGATTCCTTCACTATAATAGACTGTGTATTTATGTGTTATGTACATTGTATATATATGTAACTGCTACTCTTGTGTCTTCAATCTTGTATCTTGAGCTTTGAGCTGTACTGTGTCTGTATTCTGTGTGAAAGTCAAAAAAAGGAAGAAAAGAGTCTAGTGTACATTGTACATAGTACATACTTGGTGCTGTACAAAGTAACGAGTAACGAAGCAATCTCCTCTCAACTATTAGTCACAGACTCGAAAAGTTCAACGCTTACGTGCTATTTTCTATCTTGGGATAGTTCTTTAGTTGCAAATCTCAAATCAT
This sequence comes from Sminthurinus aureus, assembly GCA_034698265.1. NCBI lineage: Eukaryota > Metazoa > Arthropoda > Collembola > Symphypleona > Katiannidae > Sminthurinus > Sminthurinus aureus. The sequence goes on along the minus strand of JAQGBH010007950.1, from coordinate 8,744 downwards.
ACGTGTACACTATTTTATTGTCTACTTTAGGCATAATATTATATAGTTTAGATATCCAGTGAGTACTACTTAATTAATTATTACTATTTTCATCGTATCGTACATTCAACACTCAACACTCAAACTCACACGTCAGTCGTATACCGGTGTTTGAGATTTTAATTGTGTAACGAGTTATACTTTGACACGTAAGAATTTCTATAGCTTCTACAGATTTTTAGAATAATAATATGTGATACAATAGATTGGCAAAGTTGCATAAGAATTAAGAACACAATATTCTAGGTTCTAGTATTTTACACAACCTAATTTCAAATTTCATTGTAGCATTTAAAAAGTTTTTTCAGTTTACCATTGAACAAGGTTTAGTGAGTGCATCAAGAGTCAAGAGTCAAGAGCTAAAAGGCGTTTTATTGGTGTGTGAACAACTGATGCAGAAGGAAGTTTACGTATTTTGCTTTTATTTTTTTAGTGTATAATTTTCCATTCATCATTCAACGTTCCAAAGTGGAAACTTATTTTTCTGTCTTGTACAAAATATCAATATCAATATCCATTGTTCGGATTCCGGATTTTCTATTCTGTTTGTAAGACAAAGTTAGAGTTTATCATTTTTCGATTTCATGTGTAACATCGTGTAACTTTTAACTGTGTAGCTCTTTCACTAAATATCCGTATAAAAGTATCTAAATATATCATGCAATAATTATTATCATGTGGACATAGAGTCAAGATTTAGGCTAAATATTTATGAATTATGAAAGACTATAAATACTAAATATTATATATTAAATGTTGAATAGAAAGTAGAAAAGTTTCTTTTTGGTTTTAAACAATTATCATTTTAATGACATAGGAAAGCAATAAAACAAATGTGCTCTGTACCACATGAGAAACTCAAGAGCAAGAAGAAAGATAACTAGTAGTTTGTAAATAAATAGTGTGTGTGTGTTATTCAGGATTGGGAATATGCAGCAGATGTACTTTTCATTGTATAATATATGCATTTAAAGTATAAATCACCCACGATGAATCTTAAACACATTACTCTGTTCTCTGTTTAGTCTGCTTCGATTTTCAATGTAAAATCTCTCTTGAAAAATTTCAATGTGAAATAATACTTAATGCGTAACTTTTTAGTTTAACGCTGGCATTTAGCATAAAATATATTTTTGATTACGTAAGAGCCAAAATGATTCGCACACACATGCAAAACTCATGTAAGACATGTGTAATGTGTAGTCGGACCGTTAACATTTCAAAGCATTTTGAGCGAGATACATAGATTGACAGGCATCGGACGGAAACAGGTCAACGTGCCTGTGTTGTATACGTATGTATGAAGTACGAGGAAGGAAAGGAAGTAAATATAAATAAATAAATAATACTGTCAGTTAACGTTTTAAGAGATTTTTTTCCTGCATGGATATAGTATATGTAAAAAATGAAATGCAGATGTAAGACTATGTTTCCGGTGATCTCATTTTTTAGGATAATTTAGTAAAACTTTGTTGAGAATCCTCACTCGTAATTCTGTGTACTATTTATTTTCATGTTATTTGTTATTTGCTATTTTGAAGCCTTTTAGTAAACAAGTAAAAAATTTCCACATTTTGGTAATACTTAAAATTGTACAGGACAATATTTGTCGTTTGAACTTTGAAATCGAATGTTCTCATAATGTGTAAAGAACAAGTAGTAGTTTTATTATTTTAGTGCTATATTATTATTATTATTTTAGTGGGAACAGTTAGAAATCTATAAGATAGTCGTAATGTTCAATAAAATATTTGTTTTTTCATCATCTTGTGAAATTTTGTATATATTTACTAATATAATTTTTTTTTTGTTTTTTTTTATTACAGAAAGAGAGAGTAAACCATAAAAGTTGAATCACTATGGACTTTTCTGTTGATGAAAAACCACAAGAGGTTCCACAGAAGCCAGCAGCAACTGGAGGAGGAGAAGGAGGGCTTTCATCATTTGGTCAAGGAGTTAGTTCACATTTTGAAGATGATCTAATGAGAGAATTTGACCAGAAACATTCAAAGTTGTCATCATTTCTTGAAGATAGAGTCTCAGATTTGACGACCGGCCTAAAATCTCAAGTTGAATCTCAAGTTCCAACATTGGAAGAACAATTTAAAATGTCTGCTCATCATCATGATGACTACAACGAATATGAGATTAAACAGAGAGAAGAGAGTAAACTTATTGGTGATGTTGGATTAGGAGCTGAGAAGAGTTCTGGTTTCAAGTTGAGTGATGATTTTGGACTTGGAATTGGAATTGGTAGTAGTGAGAAGACTGAACCTGCTGCTGCTGGTGATCACCATGCAGGTGGAGGATCAGGAATCTTGGATGACCATGATCAACTCATGGGTCAATTTGAAAGAGTATCACCCAACATGATGAACTTTGCCTATGAAGTTCAAATTCCAAGGAGTAATAATGATATAATTGACTTCCAATCAGTTCCACATCCACATGAGGAGGTGCCTTTACCATCAGGAGGAATTTCCTCTATCCCATCATTTGGACAAGCCGGTTCTCGACCAATTTCAGACAGATTTGGTGAGGGTGATGATGATGATGAGGATGATTTTGAAAAGGATTCCATTTCTCAACCATCTCAATCTCAACCACTATCAAGTAAATTATCCGATTCCTTGGAAGCTTTGAAAGACATTCCAAGAGAACGAGAACTACCCAATCCAATTCATGATCATTTTTCGGCACCAATAGAACCTCCATCATTCTTGTCATCCTCTTCTACTACAACCACTTCTGAAACAAAAACAGTGACAACAAGGCAATACGGACGACATCATGAGGATGAGGATAATTATGAAAAGGATTCAATGTCATCTCATCCACTTTCTTCTCAATTGTCGGACTCTTTAGAAGTCCTCAAAGATTCTCCACAAAGAGATTTACGACTAGACGAATCTCTGATGGACCTGGATGAGTTACCATCGTCAAAAAATAGTTTGAAATCCATCTCTCCCAATGAGGGTACAGGAAATGTTATGGAAGATTTCACAGAGATTGAAAGAAGAAATGAATATGGAGGAGGGAGAGATTCTATTACTTCTAGAAATTTGCCCGATGTTTCTGTTTTCACTTCTTCTTCAGTAGACTCAACAACCACTCCTCTTTCTTCTACTACTACTACTACTGGAAATTATGAAAGGCCCACTGTTACGAATTCTGAACCATTTGATAGTTTACCAGAAGTCACTCATACAGCAACAATTGGTAGTACTACTGATCCATTTGGTACAATTTCAGAATTGGAACAAGAATATTCATCTCCTTTTGAAAATTTTGAAACTAGTGCTACTACAATAATAACAACTACCACAACTACAACGAAGAGTAGTACATCTGGACCTTTTGATAATTTGCCTGATATTAGTAGTAGTTCTTCATCACCCTTTGGGAATTTACCAGATATTACAACATCCAGTTCATCCTTGAAAGACTTTACATCTCCTGCACCTATCAAAGATGAGGTGGAAGATCACCCTCCACCAATCCCTCCTCATCGAGGAGAAAATGCAAATTTGATTTCTTCTGGTCATCAAGAGCCAGGAAGAGAAACAGGAATAACAACAACCAAAGAACCCGATTCATATGTAACTTCTTCTTTTTATGATGAAGACCAAAGTCCTTTTACATCAAGTCAACCATCAACAAAACAATATGATTATGGATTTGGCGGTGATGAGGATAATACTTTTGGAAACATACCAAGCAAAGGGACTACTCAACCCAAAAGATATGAAGAAGAACCAATTTTAGAAACATTTACCAGTGCTACAACTACTCAAAGTCAACAGGGGGCGGGACAACCTGGGCAGAAAGGTGAAACTGCTGCTCCATTTGAAGGTTTGAATTTAATGACAACATCTTTGACAATGTCAACTTCTTTGGACGAAATTGTCCACCCAACTTCTTATTATGAAAGCTCTACGGATAGCTCTACTAAAACCGATGCTCCTCTTTTAGATACCGAGGATTTGAACTCCCTCAACTTTGAACTTCCTACTACAACGACCACTACCTCTATTACTCAACCACCACCAGAGATTGAACCTGTTGCAGAAACAAAGAAGGAAGAGAAAGTCAAAGAACAAGAAAAGGAACCAGTAGTCAAAGTTGTAGAAACTCCACGACCACAACAACAACGAGAGGAACCCAAACCAAAGGTAATAAAGAGAGAGGCAAGTAAACTTAGTCCTCAAGAAATTACGGAAATCAAAAAAGAAGTCCAATTGATGTTCAACACATTTCATCCAAGTAAGATTATACTATTTTATTATGTATTATATTTAATTGCTAGATCTAGAGTATGTTTAATTGTGGAAAACTGAATGGTATCTGAGAAACTCGTGATTATTTTCATAAAATAATTGATATGTGGAATAATTATTTACAATTTGGTTAACTTTATATCATTCATATTTTACCTTTCGTATCATCATCTGTACGTACGTAATATAAAAATAGGCAATATATAAAAATAGCCATAGAATGACTAGTAGTACACAGTACACGGTATTTACATACATAACCCGCTTATTTGTGCTTTTCTTGCATACAAAATACAAAATGCTAACTTTTCATGTTTCACAATAAAATAGGTATGTACATGAAGGTATGTGCTATGTATTATTATTTCCGTGTCTTGTACCCCTATAAATTTTAACTGTGTATTTCACTTATTGAAATGCACTTGAAGAGTGTATATATTCATAGTTTTGAAAATATTGTGTTCCACTCAAGCTCATGTCACTTGTCACTTGTCACAACGTTTTTATAGGAGTCTGAAAATCCTATGCACAGTTTTTTCGTATGGTTAATCGTATAAAAAGATAAATCAGCACATTCGTAAAATGTTATCCACTTTTTGAAGTAAAAACTGCATTGGATGCAAAAAAAAAACAAAAAGCTCTTTGGTATTATTTTCGAAAAATATGTAATTCTGGAGCTAACTAAAATCTTTTGTCACAAAATGATTTCTCAAATAACAGTATTTCATGTCAGGTTTCAGGTTATATTAAACAGAAAAGAAGCAAGAGAAAGTCGTGTACTGTTACTTATACCACTCTCCCTATACCAGCCTCTCGCTCCAATATTATTCTGAACGAATCTACAAGAGTATAGATTTTAGTCTATATGAATACAATTAAAAAAGCCCCATGAATTTTTTGAGCTCCAAAAAATGTCATAACTAGAGCTTTGACAAGCTCATAAAAAATTTTCCATACAGTAATATATATATATATTATACGACAGATTTTGAAGTTGTCTTACCTTTCAGAGCAATAGGGTGTAATTTTAGCAATTAGTTTTTACAAGTTTTTTGCACTCCTATTAAACTATATATATACTTGATGTCCTAACTTGGCATTTCAAATAGTACAGCTTGGATCATGCAGTAAAAAAAGACCGAGTGTATACGAGCTGCACCTACCTAAGTACTAACTATACACTTTATAAATAAATAATCACTGGATCTTTAATCTTTAGTAAGTTTTATAGTTTATGTAAAAAAAACATAAATTGTTCACGATTAAAATTGGAATTGTAAATAGTATATATTTTGTCAAATAAAATTTATCGTTAGTGGTAGTTGTTTTTTCAATAAATAAATTTAGAAATTTCTTATCCTCAGTGATATAACACATGTACACGTTTAAGGTTTTTAACAAAGAAATTCTAAAACGGTTGCAAAATGTACTGTGTGTGTGTATTCGTATTTTCATTGAAAGTGTTATTCACTTTAAGCTTTGACTTTAGTTGAACTAACAGACCGACAGACATTATATTTTCCAGAGTTTGTCTTTTAATCTCGTATTGTAGTTTTTTACAACCATTGACTATATATTGTAAAGTATTATACGATATCTAATATCTTATGCCTGTCGTAAGTTTTCACGCAAGTCTATTACATGTTAGCGTTAATAAACATTTAACATAAACCACTGCTGTATAATGTATTATACCATGGTGTGGTTTTAGGGCCAAAGAAAGTGTGAAACGTTAAACGTTACATACTGTATTGCTGTTTCTATTAAATTGTGCATATAAATAGGTATAGTTTTTTCAAAAACAAATCATACGTGTCTTATCTGACATGTGAACTGATCGAAATATATTATAATGCTTTCATTTTTCGTAAAATTGACAGAAAAATTAAAAAAAGTGTCAAAAAAGCGTAAAAAAGGTAAATAGAAACGTAAAAGTATAACATGATTGACTTTTGATCGGTGTTTGAGTAATAAGTAATAAGTAATATCTCTCTCTGAAATTCAAACGAAATCTGTATTATGGTATAATATTTCGATGCTGAAAAATTAGAGAGGAAAAGAAAATCCAAAATTTTCTCTTGTATTTAACTTTCCTTGGTACTCAAAACAATTTTAAAATATTTTCAACATTTTCAACTTGTACAGTTAAAAATGAAAAGCACACACAATACTGTGCTATAGTTTAATTTCATTCATATAAATGTTGTGTATAGAAATACTCGAGAGTGTGTATGAAAAACCAGAAACCATCTTTTTCTTTGCATCTATCTTTTATCTTTCCTTTGTATGAAGGGATATTTTGCTCAAAAATTAAATATCGCTCCTGGGCTTATTTAGTATGAAGTATATGTATAAAGTGTAAAGAGAGATGATGCTAGAGAATATTGCAACTAGTGTATGGCAAATTTAATGATAGACGTTTTACACAAAAGTGATTCACCTTAACTCTGAAAAAAATGTCTAGAAGAGTAAAGAAAAAGGGAAAGATTTTTATTATGCAATCAGTATAAAGTGAGACGAGCGAATGTCCTTACGCCTTACGTGCATTTTTAATATACAGACAAACAGTTTATAATAATATTATTGTATTTTACAGTTTTCAAGTGTAAAGTTTCGTTGTGTTTGTTCATATTCCCTATAATATTATTGTCCTTTACATTTTTCTTCTGTCTTTGCCCTGTGTATTATATATTATATCATATGGTACTAAAAAAATTGTTGTTTTTTGTCAGTACTACATAATATATTATAAGAAATTAATTTTGGTAAGTGCAAAAATTAATAAATAATAATTGGTCTAAACGATTTTGTGGGTATTAATTTTTATCAGTGTGTAACCATATACATAGAGGTAGTCGAAATTTGAATATATAATATATATTGATAGAAAAATTTGTATCCATATACATAACACGTATAAACGAAATCCAGAACAAAAGTGCACGAAATAATAGTTATGTTGCCGAGTGTAAATATAGTAAACAGTGAAATGGAAGCAGTTTTATGTATTATGTAGGATATTTAGGAAAATCATTGGCAAATGCAATACTATTGAACGTAACCACATTACATAATATCATAGTGCATACTACATACAACATACATTGTATTATTGTTTTATTTTGTAATCATTGGTGTTACTTGTGATGTACATATGACGTATAATTTGGTTTCCTGTCACTGTAATAATATATAGTTTTAAGTATATCTATATATCATTTTTAAGGCATATTGTAGATTGTAGATTCATTGTGAAGTTTATCTTAAAAAATATAGGCAAAAGTATAGGTAAAGCAATTCTACATAAAAGCCCCATATATGCAGAACTCTAAAATATAGGTAAATATGCATATTTAATTAGAAACATTTCTAATACATAGACAAAACTTTGTAGTTTCTGGTGTATCACTATTCACATTCTGTACACACAAACAGACTTTGTATTACAGAGGTGTAGTTTTAGAGAGAATAAAATATATAATTGTATGCATGCATATTATGCAGGCATTATACAGAAAATATCCTCTTATCTATCCAACAATTCATTTTACGTGTAAAAATACGTATTTAAAATGAAAAGTTATATACCTTATAAGTCGGTATCATGTTGTATTTTCATGAGATGAGTGCAATCCATAAAATACATTACAATTTTGCTATGTCAAAAGTTTTACATTGACCGACTGTTGACGTGATAGTCTATGCTCTATATACATTCTACATACTCATGTCATAAGTCATAATATATATTATGATACATGTTTATTAATTCAACTATAGAATTGTAAAGGTATAAGTTCAATACATGGATAAATACTGTAGAAAATATCATACATATACTGAAAGGAAGGGTTGTTTTATATTATTCTATACATTTTGTATTGTATTCCGGACTACTTTATACTTTATAAGGATTCAATCAAGTTTTAAGAGTATATTATATACACATATCAAATAGGTATACTATGTGCATATGATACTTAATTTTCCTCTATAGAACCTACCATGTTCTTGGTTACTAGTAAATGACTAAAAAACTAAAGAGAGTCTCATAGCTTGTTTTTACCACTTACGACACATTTTAGAATCTAGAATCTAGACTGGTAATATTTAAGTTTTAAGTATAGAGTTGCAACAATATAATATATAAGCAGTCAACAGTAGACAGTAGTACGTATAAGTGTAAAATAATATACAAAATAAGGGAGTAAAGTTAAAGTTTTTTGAGTTTTGAAGGATTCTCTCATAATTTTCTCATAGTGTGTGAGTGTATTACACTTTTCAGATTCTGCACAATCATTATTAGGTAACCAAACGTAAGTTCTATTATATTAGCAAAGCTCTATTATTTGTATTTTAATTTTATTCATGTATTAAATCATATTTACCTTGTAATTAGGCTTGGAAATAAAATATAAAATAGTAATA
>JAQGBH010007949.1:0-10334 GCA_034698265.1 Sminthurinus aureus | reverse complement strand
TGTTACATCAAAAGGAACAATATGACGGGGTCCTGACTTAAATTTTCTCAAAACATGTAAATTTGATGCACTCTAGTCTGCATAGACGATTTTTTCCGGTTTATTTCCATCTCTCTTTTACTTTTCCACCTTTTACCTTTCCATCCACTCTCTCCTCTCCTCTTCATTTCCCCACTTATCTCCTCCTTCAGTTCTTCACTTCTCCAGTTTCTAGTTTCTAGTTTCTAGTTGTGCAGTCGCAGTAGTTTGCGAGAACATGAAAGCGAGCATGAAAATGAACATGAACATGAACCGTGAATGAACTGACGTGGAATTCTTTTTCCGTTTTTTCCATTTCCTTTATCCATATTCCGCATTCCGTATTCCGTATTTGGATACTCTTAAAACTGGGGAAAGAGGTAAAGAAAAATAAGCGGCGTGAAGAAAGACGGCGTTGAAATGGTCGAGTGTTAAATCTCCTGCATTCTGCATCCTGCACAAGATAGGAAAACAGGAACTAAAATGGGAGAAAATGAAGACTCTGCTGGAACTGGAGCTAGTAGGAAATATCAAAATGAAGTGAAACTCCAGCGCTTCTCGCTCCATTTTTTACGGACCAAAAATGAAGAAACGGTGGTAAATAACACTACGTTTTCTGTCGAGTCTGGAGCATTGATGAACAGTGAACAGCTTAAAAACTGTCTATAGTTTTTGTTGGTGATGAAAAGAGGAGTGAGAAAGGATGAATCATGGTGCTTATAGCAGTGATGTGGATCATGAAAAAACTACGAGTGCAGGTAGACAAGATGATCATTTTAATTAGTCGGCAGTTAAATTAGGTGCTAACGAAATGAAATTAATTCACAATATAAATTGATGAATTCATCCCATATTTAATTAAAACCTCTCCACTCGTCACTCTTCATTCTTTACTCTTTACTCTTTGGTCTCCAGTATTTTGTCTACTCAATCACACTCAAAGCACAGAATACAAAGTACAAAATCTAGCGTCTAGCGTCTAGAATCTAGAATCTAGGATCTAGAATTTGGAGTGTGGAATTTGGAATTTGAAATTTGGATGATCCCAGAAAAGACAGTAAAGAAAAGAGAGTTGGAGTGGAAAATAGAGAGAAAAGGAAGGATCAAGTCTAATTAATTATTTAGCCTGCTATTTCTGCAGATAAATGATGCATGTGTGGTCTGGTGTGATGTTGTGAGGTAGATTTCATTGTACACGTGTACATTTGTGAAGAGTGAATTTTGTATGGGAGGATTTGGAGAGAAATTGTTCCGTCCGTTTCGCCTTTTCTCTGGATTCTGGATTTTGGATTCTGGGTTGTTCTACATGTGTATGAGTTTGGAACGAGGAAATCCACAATCCATTTGTTTGAATGAACAGCTAAATATTAATTCAATTTCCACAAATGTCCGCTCTTCAATTTCACTCGGACTCTTCCAACATGCAGAATCCACGAGACATGCAACATTATTGCTGCTGTCCATCCTGCATCGTCCTCGGCATCTTGACACCCGTTGTATGATCATTGTCGTTGTCATTGTCATGGTAATTGCCACTGCCACAAGTCAGAGTCAGAGTCTTGAGGCTTGTCATAATCGGAATGACAAGATATTTCCAAGCTCATCATCATAATAAAGCTCACATCAAGCTTTTGTAGTCAAGATCCGATTCTATTCCAAATTCCAAATTCCAAACCACAAGCAACACCAGCGGCTTCTCTACGTAGACATGTAAGGAGAGAAGATTCTCTCCTCTTTTAACCGAGCTAAAACAGTTTGCATAAAAACTTGCGTCTCCGAGCTAGAACGTAGAATGTAGAATGTGGATTGTAGATTGTAGATTTTAGAGGCTTGAGAAGGCGAAAGCTGGACAAAATACGCGGAATTCTCTTTTTGTCTTTTATACTGTTTAATCTAGAGATTTAGAGATTTGAGACCGGAGACGAGCCATTTTGTGAGCAAAATTTCAAGACATTGTGTAAATTGATTAGCTTCAGTCATGTTCGGGTTTTCCCTTGTTCTCAATTCTGCATTTCTGCATTAGATGAAGATTCTCCATTACAGCGGTAGTCTGTAGTCTGTATACTGTATACTGTTTATAGTCCCCGTCCGTTTCATCACTGCTAAATTATCATAATCAAAGCAGCATCAGAGTTCTGAATTTAGGGCTTTTCAATCCATGTACATTCAACATTCCAGATTCCAGGAAAAACGCAATATGGAGTGTTGAGCATATTTTGTCTTGTGCTTTCTCCCTCCCTCTTGGTCTTTGTTTTGAATTTTGTATTTTGTATTTAATTACAAGAACACTTTGCACCTTCTCTTTCTCCTTTCTCCATCTTTCTTTCCCCCATTTTCCATGTAATTTAAACCAATCGGATCGGAAGAAATCCGAACCAATCCACAAAATGGGTTTTTATCTCCCCTCAAGACATTCTACAGTATTTAATGTTCAAATGTTCAAAGTACAGAGCGAGAGCGAGAGCAGTTACCTTTCTTTGATGTATTATTGCGTTTTTGATGGCTCCCAACTTTGTACTCTGTTCTCTGTACTCGGAGCTCTGTACCTTTGGTAATGTATCTTACATCTACAAGTTACAATAGGGCACAGTGTCCGTATTCCGTGTGGTACAATAGTACGATAGCCGAAATGAAAAAGAACACATTGAAATTAAACAAAGTGCTCTTCTTCCCTCTTCTTCTTCTCCTGCTTTTACTTCATCTGCAGAATACAGATATTGTATTGTACTGTATTGTAATGTGCTGACCATTTGAGTAAATGATAGTCCAGTTTCATCTCCACATCCACATCCACATCCAGTGCAGAGGGCACACGGAAAATTGCCTCTTTACTCACAGTACAAAGTAAATACAAAGAGAGAGCGAGAGAAATGGAATGGACGAGAATTGAGAATTGAGAATGGCTACAACTAAAAGTAAAAGTAATTGTAGACACTTTTCTTTTTTCATGACTTAACAGTGAAGAGTGAAGAGTGAAGAAATGGAGAGGAGGATCAACACTGAACATTGGACGTGGAATAAGCTGCTTTAGGTTCTAGGATTAGCTCTTGTTTTTGTTGTTCTTGTTGTTCTTGTTGTGAAGATGGCCCTTGTAAAATTACCATGGCTTCTCCATTCTCCATTCTCCAGTAATTTTACACCGTACGTCCTAAATGCTGGAAAGCTGGACAAGATATAAGGAAAGAAAGAGAATGAGAGAAGCAACAGAGTTCGTTTCAGTTGATTCAATGGAGAATGGAGATGGAAATCCCCGTTGTTTCTTTCTCTAAATGGCTATTTTAATGCCATACGCAGAAACAGAAACAGCAGCAGAAACAAATGCAAAGAGGAATAGATTCGACACTCGACTATAATAAACATACATTTCCGAGCACATTTCAACTTGAAACTGGAAACTGGAAACTGGACTGCGAGCCATATTCACAGCAACGCCAATGGCAACGGTCACTTGCTTACAAATGGAATTAAAAAACACGCACACTTGCTACATTTACAATTTAGATACGGTGAGCGGAGAAAAAGGAATCTTTCCTATTTCAAAAAGCGAGCTCCAGCTGTCAGCTCACTCTCGACTAATTTTAATTCTCTCCCTTATTTTCTACCTTTTTTATTATACCTTTTCATCAATCCTTATAATGTGACGTTTTCATCACAATCGTCCTTTTACAATTGACCATTTCCACCATTTCCCACCCTTTTAACAATTTTAAACGGGTGGAAACTAGCCAAATATCCGCTTCTTGTTTTTTTCTGCTGCTGAAAACCCCTGGGAAATTTTCAATTTTTAATGGGTGAAATCCATCTACCTGTAAGTGAAAGTGTCGGACAAACAGTTTAGTTTGATTTGAGATTAGCAGATTACAACACCTACAACCTACAACCTACAAATTACAACCTCCAGCGTTGGTTTCCGCGCTGAGCGGTTCAATGGTGTGGAAATGGGGAAGTACAAGTGTTTTCTCATCTGTGTGCTTTTTGTATTTCTTCAACGGTTTTTTAACAAGTTTTTATACCACGAGAATGGAATTAAAAGGCAAAGTAGGTGGAGAGTTAAAAAAAACACGTGTTGTTTTTAAACGTCCAAAGATTCTTAACCCACTAATGCATTGGTGAATAATGAGCGGTAATAGGGGAATTTTGTACTGTTTTGATTTGATTTTTTATTCTTGTCCTGTGGTTTTAACTTGTACTTGTGCTTGTTCAATTGTTAATTGTTCACTCTTCTTTGTGCACCGTTTATTCAATGAGCAAAGGGAAGGGAAGGGAAGAAAAGGATATAAAATAAGAAACTGAGCCCATTTGATGATAGAAAATAACATGTAGAATGAACCAGTTGTGTATTGTGTATTGTGTATTTTAGGTGTAGAATGAAAATGTAATCAAAAAGAGTGCTCTTTCTCCATCTTTCTACACTAGATTCTACATTCAAGTAGTTTTCCTAGTTTTTCGAGTCTCGAGTCTCGAGTCTTGAGTCTGGAGAAAATTCTTTACTGTTTAAGTTTGCAAACTCCAGAAGAGAGATTTCTGCAGGAGGAGGAAAACAACTCCTTAAGGAACTTTTTCCCCAGGAAAATGCAAATAAAACAGCTTTACATTACGATTTCTATTCGAATTCGAATTCACGTTTCATCAACTTAAATACCTACAAAATACAACAACAAGACAGATTCACGCATTCCCGCATCCACGCATTATCCATCCGTTTTGCATTTCTCTAGCCAATTTTATCCACATCCGTGTCTACATAAATCCAAGTTTCTTTTTTCATTGTATTGTGCTGTATTGTGTATTGGATCATTCCCATTCCCATTACACAGACGCTATAGACAATGGACAATAGACAATGGACAATGGACATTGTAGCTGTTAAACCCCTCATAAATGATAGACACGGTAAAAACGAGGGGCTCATAAACTAGCAAATTTAGTTGGAGTTGGAGCAAGTAAAAAGAGCGCTCATCTTGACTTTACTTTTTCACCCACTTTCTCTAAATTCTAAATTTCTTTCTCCTTCTTTCCTTATTTTGTTTGCATTTTAAACCAAAAGGAACAAGTTGTAGGAGAATGGAAAACAGAGTTGTTTTTTACGGATTCAGAACCTGCGTGTCCTTTTGTATGAAATATTCTCCAGTCTCGAGTCAAGTGACTACTCTTTCCTCTTTCCTCTTTCCTCAAAATTGGATTCATATCTACACATTACACGTGATATTCATGAGCGGAATGATATGAAATTCAAATAAAAATGTGATACAGCCATATTTTATTACTCTTTCTCTCTCTGAATTGCTTAAAATGGGAGAATCCAGAGTCTATGTTGATTTCCGAACACCGAGGCCAGGATGCGGAATGCAACGCATCTGCTGCAGATTCTTCAATAACGAACATGTATTACCGAAATATCAGTATCAAAGATGCGGATGGGTTGGAATGGAATGGAAAACAATTGTTGAATAAAATAGAGCCATAAAAATGTAAAACATTGCCCATTGTGTTCACAACTCACAATACCAAAAATGTACATGATTTTTGTGGTACAACCTTGAAGCCTTCAGTCTGCAGTCTGCAGTTGAGTCCAGACCAGAACCAGACGAATCCAATGGATGTATCTAAATGGAGTAAAAAAGAACGGAGAGTAAAAAGAGTGAAGGTGAGTTTCTTTGAGTATCTTTTCCCCGCAATCAATAAATATTTTAGAGTATTTTATGCATGTTTGGGATGGAATTGCGACCAAGATGATGAGATGTTGGTGATGAAATTCTACATTCTACATTCAAGGTGGATCCAGCACTGCTCAAAAACACATGTTACATTTCCTTTTATCTTTCATGTTCCATGTTCCACGTTTGATGTTTGGAATGTGGAATGTGGAATTTGGAATTTGGAGTGATGACGATAGAGGTGGGTGGATACTGTATGCACAATGTAAAGTGTACATAAAATATTTAAACTGATGGTGTAATCTAGAATCTAGAATCTAGAGACTATGTGTAGAATGAGGAGATTTGGGAGAAAATGGTGGAGGGATAAACGTCATTTGTATAAAGTATAAAGTAGATATAAATAAAGTCCATTACATCAGAATAGACTCGACTCGACCCGGCTTGGAAGAGGGGAAATTAGGAAAATTATGTACACGGCAGCTCGTAACTGGGGACGGTATGACAACACATGAACACCTACGTCTACGTCTCCATTCTCCATTCCACTTTCTCCATGTACAGTGTACACATTGAGAGGAAGGTGACTTAATATCCATAGCCGTATCCGTATCTGTATCCTTGTCTGTGTCTGTATGATGATGAGCTGTTACAAATACAATCCACACAGCCATTTTCACCTATAAACAGGCTAGCCAAATATACATAAACACATACACCCAATACCAAGCACACGGAAATATCGTCCACGTAAAAGGTAAAAGGAGAGCGGAGAGAGAGCACCAGGATTAACCGTTTCATTTTATAGTGTACTGCAACCCGAAACTGTGGAATATTCCGTCTCTCACAGCTCCCAGCGATCCCATTTTCTCCAGTCTCCGGTCTCCAGCATACTTTGGCTTTCGACTTTTGGCTTTTGGCTGTTGGATCTTGGACATTGAGCAAGAAGAACAAGTCATGGTTTGTTTTGTTGCCCATCCAGTTCCAGTAAATAGCCAAATGTGTACTGGGGGCCTTTGCTACGGAATGAAATGATAGTCTGAAGAATCCAACCTACGATTCCCCATCTTGTGTAAAACTGAATCCCAAATCCCAAATCCCGCTCCACACTCCACGCTCCATATTCCATATAGAAAAGCAGCCGTAATAACAATAACAATGACAATGACAATGGCCGTGTGTGTAATGTAATTTCAAATGGTCTGAATACGGATAACGGATCAGGGGAAATTCAGGGCTACCTGCCATTCTCCTCCTCCTCCTCATCGCTCTCTACCTTTTTCATACCTCCGTAAACTGAGTAATGTAATATCTTTACAAGATTACCCAATACTCCCAATGCTCCCCCACTCAGTTTGCAGGTGAGAAGGATATGATATTTTATTAATCGTTACGTATAATCCACTCCAATCCAATGCTCATGATGATGACAATAAGGATGAGGATGAGGATTTTCAATACCGAATACAGAATACAAAATCCACTCATCATCATTGCCTGCAGTGCCTACATGATAAAACCGAGTAAGCATATTGATATTTCATATGGGACTTTTCCAAACTGTAGACTGTAGATTGTAGACTGTAGATCCAGTACAAAATACTATCTATTTCCGCGTCTTTCATCCAGTTTCCCATTTTCTAGCACGGACTGTGGACTTTGAACTGTGGAGGAGATGTGGGGCAGAGAAGAGGAGGATTAAAACTGTGCAAGAAACAGTGCAGTGTAGAGTGTAGATTGTAGATTGTGGATTGTGAATGTATCTACAATCTGCAGTGTACAATGTAGAGAGTAGAGAGTAGATTGTAGATTGTAGAGTGCAGGTTCAAGGTGGAGGAAGGTGGAGGAAGGGAAAATTCCGTAAGTAGTTTTAAGGGCATTTCTCCATATTTTATGGAGGAGGAAGGAAAAGACGAGCACAAATACGACTACGAGTGAAAGTAGAAGCTTTGGGAAAATGGAGAGAAGGAGAAAGAAGAGGAGATGGCCGAAAGCATCACATAAAGATTGCATTGGATGGTGGCTCTGCAATGAATTTTTAACATTTCAATTTCACTCGCTCTTCCTTCCTTCCTCTTCTCCCGAATTACTCGACACTAGACACTGGAAACTCGACACTATCAGCATCGCCATACAACGTACAACCAAACACGGAACACTGAAAACAGAGAACCGGCAGTCGGTAGAAACACTAGAAACTAGAAACTAGAAACTAGAAAGAGAGCCATTCACAAAGAGGGGAACTGGGAGAACGGGAGAAGGGAGAAATGGGGAGAGTAGGGAGACTCTGGAGAAGGATGAGTATCAAAGTATCAACTATCAACTAAAGTCGGTACATGAGTATCATGTGCATGCCGTGAGCCGGGTGTAAATACTAAATAGATACGTATGGAAGAAATTATAATGTGTACATTCTCCATTCTCCATTCTCGAGTCTACATCCATTTCCTATTTGGTATTTGGTATTTGTCCAGTGTGCAGTTTGTTCTGGACCAGAATTTGGAATTTGGAATAAAAGTGTGTGGGCTGGTTTGACTTTGCTTTGGTTCTGACTTTGACTTCCGACTTTGCCAACAGTCCACTACGCGCTACACTTTACATTTTATATGTACTTTACACAGAAAACGGAGCACTGAACACACACTACAGGTTCATTCTTCTAACTTTGAACACTTTTGAATGCTCATATCTTCGAAAGCCTTTGCTCAAACTTTATGTTTCTAGTATTTTTAGAATCAACTACATCTTATGTGTGTAGCTAATTTTTTGCAGCTTCTTAGCTGAAGAAAGGGCTTGCCCAGAAAGTCTCAAAAACATAATGTCAAAAAACATGTTTCCAAGACTTTGCTTGCAGTTAAAAACATCAAAAAGGGCCTGCAGTTCGGCGATAAAAGTATCATTATGGTTATGTGGTTTAATAGTAGTAATCTTAGTAAGATTAGACCTCTGGCGCTTGTTTATTTAGAATTACGATACGAAAAACGAAAGACATCCAAAATGAAAAAATGGAATGTTTCTCAAAATTAACCCTTTAAATCCCAAGGAAAGCCCAAGAAGGTAAGACTTTGTTGCTTGTAGATTGAGCATTCCCCAAAGCTTCATGCACCACACAAGACATGCAGATCCAGAAGTATTAGGGTCACAAATTATAAAAACCTTCAGAGTCAAAATTTCACACACTCAAAATTGGGAGTGTTGTGGAAAAATATTGTGTACGAATACAACAGCTGCACGAAGCCTGAATTTCTTGTGATTTTAAAATCTACAATGTTCTGTCGAAAAGCAGAAATATCAACATCCAAGTTTCATTTGTAGAATGTCGGAAAAAAACAATATTATATCCTTGAAAAGCAAACACTGAAAGTTTCAATGAAACATTTTAGGCCATCTTTTGTTTTACTTTTCTAGGAAAACTGTGAATAATTACAATCCGTAAATATATACCTATGAATTCAGCATTTGATGCAGATTAGACATCAAATATTTATTTTTGAAAAATAAAGAAGAGACACAGGGAATAGGCAAACAAATTGCGGATCCACCTTAATTTTGTTGCATTGTACGCATCGACTAAATTCATCTTTGTAAAAATAAGATGGAATAGCAAGTTCAAATGAGTCCTCGTAGTAGTAACTGCATGACACTACAATTCATAAGCACTAGCCCGTTTGTCCATTTTGTCCTTCATTTGTTGCAAAAAAATCAAAAACTTTTAAGAGCAACAAATTTTGAATGATTTTGGAAAACTCGAAACATGACTACAAGAAAGTAAAGAAGTATAAGTTTATCAAAACGACTTGTCAACTCAAAAAGGCCAATGATTGTGATAACTGAAAGACCTAATGCACACATGGACCTAGTGCGTTGGATTCGCAGATATCGCGTAAACACAGGAGAAATTTCTGAAAATGTTCAAAGTTAGAAGAATGGACCTGTAGTATGTTGTGTGTAGTATGTACATTTTGTACAATGTACAGATTACAGATATTTCATTTCATTGTAAAAATCCCGTTGACGATCTACTCTCGCCTCACAAATTTTACTTCCTACATTTGTGTGTTTAATGTAGGACCTACAGGTAATTGCGCCAAGATGCAAATTAGTCACTTTTTTTTGAAAAACCTCTTAAAATTTTTTCCGTCTGTGAATCTCTGCCATCAACGATTTAAACGTTTTTGACATTTCGTTTTTATGCAGAATACAAAATATTAATTTCAAAAAATGTAGTGTATAATTAAATCTGCCTTTTTTCAAATGAATATTAATAGCGAGTTTTCTCAATAACTGAAAAGACATGAGATTTCCTTGATCTGGTAGTTTTCTCTCAGAAAATGTAAAAATCACATGAAAAAGAATAGAGAGTTGTCATGAGTACCTTTGTAATGAACAGAATTTTTTTTAGCTAAAATATATACTACCTATACGTACGATGATATATAGGAATCGTTAAGGGACCCATTATAAATTTTTCATTTGAACTCACAAAAGAAAAATCTTCGGAACACCTCAGAGCCCAAACGGCTGAACGGATCTTCATGGTCCATACATCAAAAAATAGGTAAAGCATAGGCGAATTTGGTATAATCTATGAGAATCCTCGACTTTGTCTCAGCTAGCTGTATTTTCATTTCCCCATCCGAGGAAAGTTTGTTTATTTGT
>JAQGBH010007948.1:0-10335 GCA_034698265.1 Sminthurinus aureus | reverse complement strand
TTTTCAACCAACTTTTTGTGGAGAAGGAAAATCCGGTGCAGAAAATGATGGACGAGGAAAAACAAAAACAACTTGAAGACGCCGTTGAAAATGAAACGGGTACAAAAACACGAATTTATTATACTTTTTGCTCCTGAAAAAAAATGTTTACAGAATGGTTTGGCGGTTGCATGAAAATTGTTGACTGATTTTCTGGTTTGTGCAATTGACGTTTCAGAGACGACTTTTGGAGCAAACTCTGGAGCAGAAATTCTGATTGAGTCACCGTCAGTGCAAAATCAAAACCAGGTTTGTGAGGCAGATTCAAGAGAAATTCAAATCCGTCCGCTGTTGACTTGGCCATTGCAATATTCTCTTGATGAACTTTTGGCCAAATTCTTCTCATTTGTGTTGATTCCGGCGGCGTTGTTTGCCCTCGCCATTTTGGCAGTCGACCCTCAGCGACCTCAACTTTTGTACTCGGCTCTTCCACCCAAATATCAAAATGTCGTCAGTTTTCTCGCCCTTTTTTCTGTCGAGATAAATTCTATGACCAACTTTTCTGCCTTTCTCTTTTTCTTCATCGTCACTCAACTCCTTTTCTTTGGCAAATGTCAGCTGGAGCTAAAGCGACTGGATCTTCAACTCAGGTAAAAAAATGAAATTCGCTTGATTTGTATTACAGAATTGCGTTGACTCAATACTCAATTGAGTATCAAAATTGCTTTGATAGTGGTTATTGCAATTCAAAATTCGGAATTGTGATCCCTGTAAAATATTATTGTTATTCTGTTTTAGAGCTTTTGTAGACCAATTTCAAATTCGTTCAGATGTGAATCTGGATCGAGAAATTGGGAGAGAAATTTGGATCCTCCGTCAAATCTTGGGCGAGATGAAAGAATTCGTCCTTTTCATCGAGCTCTTCAATCGCTGTTTCCCGTTCTGCATCTTCGCCTTCAAACTCCTTTGTTTGGTGCTGGCCATCCTGTTTTATTTCTTTACGATTCGTCATTCTCATGATTTTCCTTTTCTGGGAGTTTTCACGGGTTACGTCGCCGTTGCTGCCATTTTGGTCTACACAATTCTCTATCAGCATGCTTTTTCCATCCCCCAGAAAATGGGACAACTCAAAAGGGAATTTCTCCTCGCTGCTCGGAAAACCGCTACAAAATCAAATTCAAAACCACAACCTGCAAATTTGCGTTTTAATTCAAGTAAAAGCTTTGGGGCTGAAATGAAGAGAGAAATTGGGAGGATTCGAGATGTTGGAGTAAAAGTTGGAAATTTTCACACGCTCGAGAGAGAAACGACGCCAAGGTATGTCGACTTTGTAGTCAAAAATGTTGTCAATCTCCTCGTCACATTTCCATGATAAACGGTAAACGGTAAACGGTAAATAATGATGCAACCGATTCTTTGTTCTTCATTCTTGAGCCAAAACCAAAAGGAAGAAAAATCTTTATTCTTTATTGTAAAATCTTTTTCAGTCTAGGGTATTTTTTGCTTATGCTATGGTAAATAGAATATTCTGTACCACAAAATAACCAACCATAGAATTTTTGCATGCATTTTCTATTCACTTTCAACATTCAAGAGTATTTATTTATGCAGTGTGCCGTGAAATGTGACAATAAAATCGGTGTATTTATGTACTTATAATTTATGCCAGTTTAAACAGTGTACACATGAAACGAAACGTGTCATTTTTCATACCCAGAGTTTTATGTAAATATTCACAAAGTACCTGAAAATTGTACAAATAAAAATATTATGCAATGAAAAATTCATCTTATTTCATCAAAACTCAACTCATGACGTATATTTTTCTTCATTTCTGAATTTTCTGCATTTACCATTTACACACATTTGTGCAACAATACAATTTTTACATATCCGCCTGTCTTATAAAAGAATGAGCAATATTTTTGAGCGGCGTCAGGCTGCAGCACATTTTGAGAAACCATTTGTACTGAACTTTGAGCATTGAGTATTGAGTATTGAATGTTGAGAAAGTTCAACGCCGTTTTATAAAATGACTACGCCTAACAATTCAGCGATTGCGAGTAGAAGGTAAATTTGAATGAAAATATCAAATACCAAATATAATTACGTACCAATATTCACATTTTTAAACGTGACAGCTCAATATTCAATTTTCAAAACTGGGTCATTAAAATTACACAACGAGACGCAATTTTAAGTTTTCTCAACCATTTTTTTCCCCGTGTGTATTTGCTACTTTCTGCTGTTCACCACAAACGCGTAGGTTTTTTTATTCTCAATTACCGTTAGTTTGTAGTTTGAATTAAATTTACCAATAAGACGAACGGGAAAAGGAAAGGCAATTCCCCAAAAAAGAGGTCTCGTGGAGTTTATTTTCATCAATTTTGTCATTAGTTCCTTGTTAGTTTTTGGTCAACTTTTGAAATAAATTAAGTAGTTACAATTTCACTACTTGAACATTGAACAGTCAAAATCCAAAATTGACCAGACAAAAAGTTTATTTTTATGTAGGCCGTTCCAATTTTCAATTTTCAATGGAAAAAGTAACCGACAGAAATGGAGAAAAAAGATAAAGGACAAAATTGCAAGAAATGTTAATGAGCCAATTGAAAGAAATTGAAAAAACAAATGGATAAAAAAAACCCTAAAACACCAAAAAAAAGACAAAAGTCACAAGGAAACGACCACACACACGACGCCAATTATCAAATTTTCAAAAGTCGGGGAAAATTATAATCGTTTATCCGGAGTCGCAGTATTTTTTCATGAAAATTGAAAATTTTTATTCCTGTATTTTTTTATCATTTCGACTTTCATTTCATTTCTTTACGTGAAGCAGGGAAAATGGGATGGGAATTTTCCGTCTCCGTTTTGTAACAGTCAAAAGTCAAAAGTCAAAAGAAATAATTTTTTCAATTGCCTCATTTGCTCTATTAAAATTTATTTGCGTATGTCCCGTCCACAAATTGGAAAATTGGAACTATTTGAGCTAAAACGAATATCGAGAATCGACTGCTGAACGTTTTCTCCGCATTTTACACACATTCAACACCAGACGTCAAAACGGAGCCAAAAAAATCCGACTTATGTACGAGTTGAATTTTTGAGTTTTGAATACCAAATATTAAAATTTCCGCTTCAAAACGTCATATTTTTGAACTTTTAGGGCGTGTTGATCTGTTTTACAACCCAAAAAGTGTAAATAGAAAATAAGGGAAAACTGAGGTTGACTTTTGACTTTAAAAATGTTGACTTTTGAAGAAAATCGGTGGAATTTTAAGGCGTTAAAAATCCTCTCTCGCTTGAATTTCCTCCCAATTGAAATTGATGAAAATTCCGGGAGCATTTCCAGACAAAAGAGTAAATTGAAACTCAGCATTTGGAGATTTTTCTACTGCGTGACAATTTTGGACTGGGTTTTCATTTTAAACAGACTTTTTCAGTCCATTCTTCAGTCTGTAAAGGACTTTAGATCGGATAATTTCATCCTGCATTTCATGACTGCAACGGCATATTTCATATTCCTCGCTTGCGGCTGGTTTCTGTTGGTGCAACATCCAGCGGAAAGTGTCATCATTTTTAACCAAGTTTTTGAAAATCGGGAAAGCTCTCAAGCGGAAACCAAAACCAAAATCCAAGTCAAAATCAAAACTAAACCTCAAAGCCGAGCAAAAATTGCACCTAAAACTGAAACTGAAATGGAGTTGACAAACATTGCAAATCAAAATCAAAGTCAAAGTCAAGAGCAAGAGCAAGAGCAGGCTAAAATTCCAGAACCAAAACCAGAACCAGAATCAAATGCAAGAGTACCAGTGCGACCTCTTTTAAAATGGCCACTTGAGTATTCTTTACACGAAATTTTGGCACGATATTTTCCAATCGCTACATTCGGAACTGCATTTGCTGCTCTACTCATCATATTTGACCCCAAAAGAATTCAATTTCTCTACTCAATCCTTCCAAAACAGTATCAAAACGGCTTCACTTTCCTCCCGTTTTTGGGGCTGGAAACCATTTTCCAAATTGAACTCGTTGCGCTCGTCTATTTTTGCATCTTGATTGAGCTGGAATTTTTGGACAAGTGTGAAATTACATTTTTCCAATTGCAAAATCAATTAAGGTGAGTAAATTAAAAACTTTAATTAGTGACGTCAAGTTAGCAATAATTTTGGCTAAAAATGTAGAGGTAGCCATAAGTACGACTAAAAATGTCAAGTTTGCCACAATTACGGCTAAAAACGTCAAGTTAGCAATAATTTTGGCTAAAAATGTCAAGTTAGCCACAATTACGGCAAAAAATATAAAGTTTGCCACAATTGAGGATAAAAAAGTCACGTTAGCCCCAATTATGGCTAAAAATTTAGAGTTAGCAACTGCATTTTTACTAAAAATAAAAGGAAGCCATTTTGAGTAAAAATAGAGCAGCGGCTAAATTGATGTTTTTAGCCGCAATTGTGGCTAACTTGTTATCCATACTTTAGTTTGCATGCTTTTTTGAAACACACAAGTTTTCAATTTTAATTGGCAATTATTCTCGTTTTTGTTTTTAGCGACGTCATGAGCGAGAAACCGAATCCGAATCCTCCTGGCGCTGGAAATTCGAGTGAACGTCAAAACCAGAATCCGAATCAATTTGATCAACTCTGTCGGATTCTTAAAGAAATGAAAACCTTGGAACTTTTCATTGAAATATTTAACAATGCTTTTCCGTTCTGCATCTTTACTTTCAAAGTTATGAGTGTATCTGTATCGATTTTTGGCTGTTTCTTCTCCATTCGTCACTACTTGAACCACCCGTTTCTCGCCTGTTTCACAGCTTACCTTGGAGTTATCTGCACCGTGGAATATGCAATCACCTATGAAAAAGCATTCACAATCCCTGAAAAAATGAAAGGCTTGAAAATTACGGCTCTCGTTGCTGCCAAAACAATGACATCAAAATCCAGATCCAGACCCCAACGACATCTCTCCAGAACTGAATACAGATCCAGGTCCGGTCGACGTCAGTTTCTCTTGTTCTTGCTGTCTTTTTGGCGGGAATTCAAAAGAGAAATTGCGGGAATTCGAAATGTTGGGATAAAAGTTGGGAGCTTTCACACCATGGAGAGAATGTCCACACCAAATTATGTGGATTTTGTTGTGAAACAAATTGTCAATTTGCTCGTCCTCTTTTCACGTCATTAAGGATTGATGTTGCTCTTGGTTTTATTGATTTTTGATCAAGCACTGCAAAAAAATTAGTTTGCGGAGGAAACAAAGAAAATTAAATGCATTTGACTCTTAATTAGTAACTTAATTTACCATTTAGCGGGAAAATGCCATTTCACTTTGGAGGTCATTTAAACGGACATAAAATAAATCAAAAGCTTTGCATTGAATTTAATTGCGCTTGTAAATGGATTTTTGATTTTGGATGTTATAAACACGGAAAATTTCAAATTAATTCTTTTGTGCATATTCGACGCCGTTTAATTTATTATTTTAGTTCATGGTCAATTTTAATTTGAAGATCCCGAACAAGACTTAGGATCTTGACTGCAATTGAAAATAAAAAAAAATTACGCAAACTTTATTCAAAAACTCGTAATTACAAAAGATTCGCCATTTTCTCTCTCATTTTCTCTTACACTTTGACAATTTTCATTCTCATCGTAAAATTTACAATTCACCACAAATCGCTTGATGGGTTTTTCCACGCTGAAAAACCATTTCACATTTTCATTTTCCATTGAATTTGAACTTGCATTTGAATTTGAAAAGAATGTGCGACCCGAGAAGAACAAAACGACGACCGTTTCTTTTGACCTCCGCCAATTTTCCATTTCTTCCCTCAGATTTTTCGCACGTCCAAAATAAACAATCGGATTTTCCTTTTCTTCCCGGAGTTTGGTCAAAAATTCCACATGGTTTTCAATTTCAGGTCGAAGCTCCGAATTTCCGTCCATGAATTTCAATTGGTCACTTTTGAAGAAACCGTCATAAAAATCCAGTTCACTTTTGAGCTGTTGTAAAGTTGAAAGTGTGAAAAATCCGGAATTCAACATGGAAAATTTCATCTCCATTCTCGATTTTTGTCCAGAGTAGAAATTTTGAAAATTCACCAAATCATTTCCGAATTTTGTGAGCGTTGAATTGGAAAAACAGTCGGAATGGAAATTTACAAAATTTTGAGAAAAGAATTCGGAAGTTTCTTTGATTTTTGTGAGTTTTTCGAGTCGATTTTCCAGGACCATTCGCGATTCTTCCCAAATTTCCCGAGTTTCCTCGTCCTCAAAATCCCATTCATTTTTGTAAAGCCCGCTCTCGAATTTGTTGAGCAGTAAATTTGAATCCATTTTGAAAATGGGCGAGAGAAAAGCGTAAAGCGGGAAATTCGAATCTGAGTCACCGGATTTTCTGTGAAGATCCGCAATCGAGCCAAAAAATTTATCCAGGAAAATTCCAGTATTTTGAATTTTGTCACCGTCCTCAATTTTCACTTGATACTCCAAATTGTTCCTGTTGTTTTTGCCGCCGAATTTTCTACGCAGCGGAATGTACATCGAGTCATCGAGTTGAACGTCCGAAAATATTTTGATGCTCAATGGAACTGGATTTTGATTTGAGTTTGAATTTCGAGAGCGGGATTTCCAACTCGTCCAAATTTTCATGCTCAAATCTCCGTTTAGAAAATCGGTGCTTGGGAGTTCGTTTTGAAACTGAAGAAGCGCCGTGACGCGAGATCCTTTGACAATTCCCGTGACGACGTGACTGTCGCCGTTTTCTCCTTTCGCCTCGTTTTCATGCAGAACGTCCACCGAAATTTCCAGAGGGTGAAATTTTCCAGGCCAAAACATGAAGGATTTTGTCTGAAATTCCTGGACAATCACGTAAAAAACACAAGTCGAATTTCCCTTTGAAGTGTGAAGTTTTTGCAGTTCTTTCACCACTCGAAAATCCATCGGAATTTTCCACGGACTCAACAATTTTTCATTTTGTCTCTTGTGATTTTTGAGGTGTGCGGACTGAAACTCAATTTCCTCGGGGTTAAAATCAAACGGGATTTTGATTTGTTTCGTCCAGACTTTTGTTTTTTCTCCGACGGACGGAACGAAAAATGGGTTTTGTTTCTTGTCCGATTTTTTGAACTGATTTCGAGGCCAAAGCGATTTGTCGCTGAAGATGGAAATTCCCGGGAAATTGTTGAGTCGCTCGTTGTACAAAATTCCGATTGAGAGCGGCGGAAAAGGAGAAAAATCCTCGTCCCATCGGCTGATTCGTCGCACAAGCCAATTCTCCTTCTCATTTTCATGGCGTTTTACTTCTGAGTGAAATGATGACAATTCAGCTTTGGATTTTAATTCGGATTCATTTGGATTTCTGAGGGACAGCGAAAAAGAAAAACTAAGTAAATTAATTAAAATTAACGAGATGAAAATAGAAGAAACGTGAGTGAATTGTCCCTTCATTTTTAATTTCGTCTCCAGTTTTAAACTAAACTGTGCCCCACAAACGAAGAAGTTGTAAAATGAAATGCGGAATGAACTTTGAATTGTGAATTTGAAACGGTGAAAGGAAAAGGACGAGCGAGGAATCCCGTTTCACGTTCTGACTTTTGGATTTTACGGTTATCTTTTTGTTCCAATTTTTAAAGTGGAGCACAAAAGAAAGGACAAACCTCGAGGCGATTCTCAATTTCACATTCACGTTTCTTCTACACACGGCCAAAACCAAAACCAAGAGAAAAACTAAGTAAAATTCTCAAATTTAACAAAAATTATTTGATTCTCATTCTAAAACTAACGGCGTTTCAAAGTTTTTGCTTTCATGTCTCAATCAGCACATTTGCATCATGTTTAATTACAGAGATTTTTGGTATTTTTCCACTTTTTCAAGTGCAAGTAAAACAGTTTGGAAAAGTAAAGAGGCCGTACAAAAATCGTCTTGTATTTTCTGCTAAAGTTTGACGCCGTTTGAAAAATCAATGTGAAAAAACTGCAGCTTCAGAACAAAGATTTAATTTTTTTGGACAGTAAACTAACTGAATTAGTCACCTTTTTGCCGTTGCATCATAAAAATTTCCTCTTGTTCACACAATTGCAAAATGCAGAGAGAAAATGCATTGTAATTTAATACAGTTGAGATGGCTGAAAAACAAAATACAAAATACACTGGAAAAGGACAACGAGTACAAAATCCAAGATTCAAGAGATTTTGTAATGACGTTGCAAACAGGAATCGACTGCTTTGCTCAGTTATTTTTATGGTATTTTGTCATGTTCAACATTCGTCAAGAGTCAAGAGTCAAAACTTTTGTCATTTCGTTCCGTTGCCATGGAATTCATTTGGTGCCTTTTGTCTCTCATTGACCATTGAAAACCTTGTACCTCAATTTGCCTCCTTCAGACTCGATGATTAATGATTAATTGACCATTGACAATTGAAATTATCACTCGATGGCGATTTCACAATTGGTCCAAATCTCGAAATTTCCGCTCTTTTCTCAGTTGCGATTCAATTACTTTTCATTCCAAAATTTCCTGTAATGTTGACTCAACTTGAAAACTTGGAGAGAAAATTGACGGGAATTCAAAATTCAAAAACCAGTTTCCATGGAAACGCGATGCTCAGTGTTCAAAATATGTGATCTTCGCAAGTGTCAAGGATTCAAATGATGATTCAACTGTTCAACCGATGACCAGGATTTGCATTCGTTGGAACGAAAAGTGTGCAGTTTTTCGTTTATTTATGGAAATGAAATTCAAATGAATCAGCAAATTTTTTTGTCACTTAATTATTTATTTTCTTGATGAATGTTTTAATCGGAATCAAAATCAAAATCATGGACATCGCAGTCACGCTTGAAACAAATTTCTAAATGAATATTGACAAAGCTGAAAATTTTAATGACGATTTGATTTCTGCGTACATGAAAATTTAAATTTACACATTGAAAATCAAAATCAAAGTCAAATTATTAAATTTCTGTGCAAAAGAAAGAGAATTTTTGATTTAGTTTCTATTTTCTCGTCCGGATTTTCATCTCCGTTTTTGCCAGGGATTCCCATTTTGAACTTTTCCACGAATACCAGTAGATGCCCTGTGGCCATATGCTGGTTTCTCCCTTTTGCCGATACGGTCCATTTAAATTCGACGATGCACCGATAGCGTTAAACTGTTGTGGAAAAGGAACAAAGTCAAATATTTATTGCTTATGCCAAGCTCATTGTTTAGCGTGCTGTTTTTTCACTTACCCACCAACCGCCACCATGTAATTTCGCACGATTTATGTAACTGTCTAAATCCTTGTCATTGTCTTTGGTGCTGAATCTCATTAAATTATTGATGTCACGGGGCCAATCAGGATTTGCCATCGAGTCTCCGGCAGTTGAATCTGCAGAAAATCCGCTCAGTGACAACCCATAGAAATCCGAAGCATCCGAAATTGAGAAATTCGAGTATTTTGAATAAGCTTTGCTCCCTTCAAAATCTTCCAGTTGGATTCGCAACTCTTGATCCCCGTTTTTTGTGAGGGCGTGAATATTTTCCAAACCCAGCCAAAAGTTTCCGCCCAAAGAACCAAATCCGTTTGAATATTCAGTCCAATTTCGATTAAATTCCTCACGAGGTCCAGATGATCTTTTTTGGATGACGGTCCAACCGCCTCCGTCAACTTGAAAATCACAGAGAACCTCGACTTTTGTGGTGTTTTCATGGGGATAAATCCATTGTTTTGTTGATCGGGGAGAAGGTAAAATTTCCATGGCAATGCTGCAACTCGTAATTGATTCAGGATCTACAAATACAACCAAATCAAATGAATAAACAGTAAATGAAAATTCAAGTGTAAATTGTGTTATTTTGTGCACAGGCGAAAGTTCAGTTTGAACCAAGTTAAAATACTTACCTGAAATCTCTGCGGTTTGTCCAGGTTGTCCGCTCGACAGCAATACGAGAGACGATTCTGAACTTGCTGCAAGATTTTGATCAGAATTTAGTTTTTGGAGTTGCCCGAATTCGAATTTGAATTTGAAAATCCAGTTGAGCCCCAGATCACCAGACCAAAGCAACACAAGGAACAAACCACCAACAAAGCCACTTTGATTTTGGACATTTTTATTCAACTCTAAAAATAGTTTTGCATTCACAAAATCCAAAACAAAATTCAGACAGAGTCAACAACAAAATTTTGTTTTGGTTTTGCCAAAGGAGCGACATAGAACACAAGCTGAAAAGAGAAAGTCACTGTGACGTCATTGGTTCTAGCGTACACAGTTCGACGTCGTTCATCCAAATAGTACACATTTAGTACACTTTGCACTGGGTCCTCAGATTCTGAGAATCTTTTTAAAACTTTAATTGCGATAAAATTAC
>JAQGBH010007947.1:0-10336 GCA_034698265.1 Sminthurinus aureus | reverse complement strand
CGGGCTCCAATGATAATTGCAGATTCTAATGCATTTAGAATGAGAGTCAAAAGGTACACTGCCCGTTAATCAATTTAATACGGAAAATTTTCCATAATATATAGTTTTACTATGGAAAAATTTTGATTAGCCAAGGTACTAACCATAAATTATAGCCACATATTATGGCTTATCGCACTGTACTGGCGATTTGATTTCACACACATGCATAATATTGTACCAAATAAAATATTGTACTTGTTTTCTACAAGTTTTAATGCAGCATATATCATATGTATAGTACATATATTATATTTGCATAAAATATAATGGCATATTATTGAACTTGCCTGATTTTAATAGTATTACACATTAAACATTATAGAGTACTCATCAAATACATTTGATTTCATTCATGGTATAACGTTGGATAAAATAGTATACATAGCCCTATAAAATATGTTCCCTTTCCATGGTTCATAAATAGTGTTAACTAGTAAAACATATAATCCAAAGAGAATAATAATAATTATTATTATTACTTTTATGTTTCTAAAATATATATGTAAAAACATAATGTTGTAAAATACAGCTGTCGTAGAGTTGTCACCACAGGATAAAAAACCATGGCTAAATAATTTAAAAGGTTCCTTTACAATATTATACAAATTAGAGGTTATATCGTAAATCAGTAATAATAAAATAATACTTCTGAAAATCATTTGGATGAACTCCACCATTCTCACAAGAAAATACAGAAAACGTAAAAAATGGAATGTTTTTTGAAAAGTGGAATCAATCACAGCTGTGATGGACCAATAGAAAAATCCTTTTTCATCACTATATTATAGTATGGTCTTTGAATTTTGTTATCATTTTTGATCCAAAAATAATATCAAAATAACATTACATAATATACATTGTACCTAATATTTGTCAGTATAACAATACATAAAATTGTGCCTAAAATAAATAACTTAACTTTTAACAGTAGTACAGGTATTACAAAAAAAAACTTCCATTTCAGTCTTCTTCTTCGTATGTTTCTTATCGTACGTTTTGAACAAGTAGAAAAAAATTATAATAATAAAATATGGTTAAAGCTACTACATTTATACTACACAATATTAATTAAGCATTTACATAATATAGTTCAGATGAACGAATATAACTTCATTCTTAATTTTAAAAAAAATACAGTATTTTAATAAGGTAAAACTTCTCGGGTCTTTTTTAGAAAGATGTACAATGTAAATAAAACATGAAGTGTAAAACTATGCATTTCTCATCACATATAGGTATATATTATGTACACCAAATATCTAAGTCTATCTGTACTCATACTACTGTACAATATTTTATAGTACTTAAAGGCACGCATGTACTGATTTGATTTTAAAAAGGTGATTGTCTTGTAGTACTTAATAACTATATACATAATATAATATTACCAACACATGCGTGTATAAAGTACAGATTAGCTTACTAAATTAGAATCATAATATATAACATGTAATATATAAAGCATAATTTGATGTGGGTTATATCGCCGACGTTCTCAATATTATGCTGTGTTTTCAAATCAATAAAAGAGTTCCTTTGAAATCTTCTGTTGAATCATTGGAAACATAATCTCTCGTTATACAATACACTTATCTATTACTTAATGAATGTATAAAAACATTAAATCACGTTCTTTTGAGTATGTATGAAAATTTTCCCGTACATACATGTTTTTCATTCTACTATGAAAAATCTCTTTTCAGTATTATGTTACAGCACTTTTTATAGAATTTACAAAGGCTCATTATGGAAAACATTAGACTCATAATAATAATATACTACTTATTATAGTACCAAGTACCAACACTTTCTTTGTCCAATGTAGGAACTCGGTACATAAAGCAAATTTTCATTTTCCATTTTTCTTGTCTTCCCTTTAGTCTATTTTTACATATATATATATAAGTATAATAATATAAGAGACTCCTGTTCTCTGTCACATAATCACTCTCTAGTACCAACTATACATACAAATTAAATTTTGTATCACCCGAAATCGCATGTGTGGGTATATAGTACGTACGTTGTACATAATACATGATTCATAGAATCAGGTAGTAAATAAATATCAAATATCAGTATTTATGTACATAATATGTATGTACATTAAACCAAATATAAAAAAATCTGTCACAGCAGATTTGGAAAAGAAAAAATTTTAACAAAAAGAAAATATGATGCATATCATTATAGATGCTATGAAAACGATCCAGTTTTAGGATCTATGTGTTCTGGAAGGTCTTTGGACTCATTTTGAGAGTTTTCACTTGAATTTATATTATTTTGATTGCTTGTAAGACTTTTTACAGACATTGAGCCAGAATTTTCTACAATAAAATTATGTGGACTAGTAAAATGTTCTTGAGGATTGTTTTTAGCTTCATAATGGTGTTGCTGACTGTTTATAGAGCCGCTATACATCTCCTCCTCTGAGTCTTCAGAACCTAAATCTACTTCTAAAACAGTTGGGTGATCATCATCATCCGGTGAGATTCGACGGTAATTACCACGCTCGAGAAGATGTAGTCCTGTTTTAACTTCTCCTTGTATGCGTCTTTGAAAGTAAATGTAGACAATAAGAATAATGAAGATAGTAATTACGCAGACAATTACAGTGGCCAAAAGGGTTGTGTACCAAAATGAATCAGATTTCAGCGTCTCCAGAAGAACGACTGGATAGCAATGAGACTCATTCACATTTGTAGTCGGCACCATCTCATTATGAAGTTCAGCGTCAAAATGACAAGACAGACACTCAGAATTATGTGGTCCACTACAAGTTCGGCAGCTATAGTGACACGGAAGACAAACAGAACTCGTATGGCCTGCTCCATTAGACATCACATCTATGGAATACGACGATGAATCTTGTGTCTGTCGATAAAAAGTTTCCGGACAACTCTTTACGCACTGACCGTGAAATAGGACAAAATCTGGATGGCAATCTAAAATGAGTAGAATAAAACCAAAAAACAAAAAACAGACTTTCATTAGAAGTACATAGAAACAAACGGTTTCAATTAAAACTAGTGTGCATCAAAGGAGCGACAATTATTATTATTCTCAGAAATCAATCAGAAAAATAAGATACCAAATGCATAACATTCAAAATATACAAACATTTGTGTGGTATAAAAAATATACAACATGGCTAAATCATATATGTATACTAATCAACTATAAAATCGTACATTAAGAAAAAACAACAAGTACAGGAAAAAAATTCATTGATCCACAGAATATATAAACCGAATGATATTGATATACATCATGTATCATGAAGCGTAATATATATATAGTAATTCCGAAAACTCTCTTTCGTATATATAGTAATATATTTTCTTGCCTTAAATTGTTAGTAAATAATAAAAACTAAAATAATTCATTCCATTGAGAAAACATGTACCATAGTAAAAACAATAAAAATAATACAAAATCGTTACATTCTCAAATCATGTGAGGAAATAAAAAGTAGCTAAATATAATTATACAAAAAGTAAATGTATTTTTTTGTACAAAATATATCGTAAATAGTACGTATCACATTATATTTAGTAGTAAAATAACTGAAACACAAAAACCAAATGCACAGTGTAAATGTTTTTGTAGAGCAAGTCGAGTCAAAAGAGAAAGTGGAGGAGAAAGCGAGAAAATAAAATACACACACACATATATATTATGGTTCTTTAACCAAAATATATTAGTTCGTATACAAAATGCATAATGTAAATAACTATTATCCTAATTTTTATATTCGCAAAATATTTTAGAAGTATTTTTGAAGATGAAATAATATACACTTGTACTTGTTTTACTTGATATAACTTTAAGTTAAGTTAAAGAAAATAACCATACATAATAATGTAACATATGACTCTTCAACTACATATTTTTTAAACTACAAAATCGTACAGAGTGCTAATACAGATAACAAAAATAGTAACTACGAAGTAAATTATCATGCATTTTTAGGTCCATACTATTACTATAAACTATACTTTTCTGACTACATTCTCATTTTTAACACAACTACCAAAGAAAAAAAAATTACAATCAAATCCAAAAACAATCAGAATTTTACCCATGTAGCGGAAAACCAATCAGATTGGAGAATTACAGAGGTGAAAGTTGAGAGAGAAAGCACACAAATACAACAAAGACAGAAAAATAAACAAAAAGCCCCAAAATGGTTAAAGGATACAAAATTTGTCCAATTCTCGTTCGGAATACAATAAAAAAAACAAGAATCCACTAGTTAAGGTAAAAAAAATCCAAGTTGCAAATTTGTAAAACGATACCATACCAAAAGATGGTAAAGAAAACTCAACATAATTGTAGTCGTTAATTTTGTAATAATAAAATGCTCCTTATTATTATCAATTCAGAATAAACTAAATGAAAATAGACAAAGTATAGGAACACGTACATTTTGTGTTTCATTTTTGATACTTATAGAGGGAAAACTAAAAACATAACAACAAAAGAACGAAAACCAGAAATTTTAGTTTTAGAGTAGAAAGCCACGTAGGGAATCCACTCACCAATTCAGAACGAGAAAGACGACGCTGACACCAGGAACCAGTTAAACAGTACAATCAAGTCGGGTCAGAGGAATCTTGGAGACAGGCATCTAAAGTCAAGAAACTTCCAAAGCCTATTATAGTACAATTATCAAAATGGCTCTTGTCTACTTACTTTTCATGTACAAATTTAAAAGGCCAAATGTGTGTTAAACAACGAAAAAATTTATGTACAGAATACTGAAAACATGAAAACTAATTAATTAATAAATAAAATAAGAATTCATATTATTTCCCGAAAGCCTTCAACAAAATATATTACGTATAGAGTATAATAATATAAGATATTTGTATAATATAATGCCGATAATGTGCGTAATATGCAAAAAACAAAAACAGAAACACTATCATAAACGATACAAAGAGAAACACAAAATACGATAATTACATACGTACGCTATCAATTTTGTTGCTGCTCATCCTAACTTGTCAGTGTAGTATATAATATAATAATATGCATGAAGAGTATACTATAGTGAAAGAAGTCGGACGTTACATGTATAAAATATAAAATAAATTAAATCGCCTATCTCCCAAAACAGCTCAATATCTGCGATCTGCAAAATATGTACACTGAAACAAGAAAAGAAATAAAGGAAAAAGGTGACTTCTGCTAAAAGTATCTGATGTTTCATGAAATCTGTCTGTTTTGAATTTCAGAAAATTTTCTTTATAAATTTCATCAACGCACTGTATGATCCAAAACGGACTACACTAGAAACAACAATGGAAGTAACAAAAACCGAAAGTGTAAAGTGACATGACAAATATTTTTTTACATGTAAATATTTTTTAATCAAAATCCGATTTTTTTTTTAAATTAACAAAATCGACGTGTAGTACATTTTGTTATGTGAATCAACATTATCCACCACATAAATCTTTTTTTTTGTTCACCCGACTCCACCATAATATATATGTATATATTATATGTTTTATAATTTAAAATCGCCCTACGGTATTCTTGTTGCTATTCCTGTGGGATGTGAAATTTTGAACTGCAAATTTTTTGCAACCTCCACATTCATCCCATCTGACTTTCTTGTGAGAGAAAGTGCATTTTTTTCTGAAAAAATTGAGATTATGTACTGTGGAATGAAAAAACTGTGTACATTTTTAGATTCTAAAAATATTGAATTTTCGTTTCAAAATTTCCGAAATGTTGTTGCTTCAAAAACATAATATCTAGCGTGTGTTTTCACTCCAATACGAAAAATCAAATTCCAAAATAAACATATTAAATATTAAATACACAGGGTGAACTAGGAGGCTGTTTCAAAATGAAATCTGAAATGCCGTTTCTACGTTTTTCACTTTCCCCCAGGTATAGCTTAAATACCCTAGCACTCTTCACAGAGTTATTAATTAAATTTAAACATTATTCATTATTTATGTACCATATATAATTATCATTATAATATTTAGCTGATTAAATGACAAGATATGTTGTATAATATATTATATAAGTACGAAATTTCTTCCCCTCCCCCACATATCATAGAGACATAGTACAAGCAATTAATACATTGAAGTAATCGTCTCTCAGGCCTAATAATACACTCTCACGATACATGTTACATGTCTATGTATACATATATATACTATTATAAATACGCGAATAAGAAAACAAAATCTCGACATTACTGAAAACTGATTTTGTTTGTATATATACACGTACAAGATACATATATACATATACATATATATTGTACATGCGTATCTTGACTACAACACATGTAGAAGACGAAATGATCTTTGTAATGTTAGGATGAGTGTTTAACAATCGGCACTCACTGTGTAATAAATCCTCTAGCACTAATAAATCATTGTCGTAACGGTTAACGACTTTGTAACCTTTTTTCTGCTCATGAGTCAAATTGTTCTTAGGCCTTTGAAAATGCATCAATGTTTTTCGATTTCTGAATAATAAAAGACTTACGAGTAACTTTTACAAATAACTATATAAAACCTACATATCTATATAACAATTGTCTATATGTATATAGATAGAAATACATGCATATGTATACATGGACTGTGTACCAAAAGAAGTTAATGTTATAGTTTCGTAAAAGTACAGATAGTAAATAATAATCAATAATTATATATGGTTAAGTTAAACATTATACGAATCGATTTTTTTTACGTCAGCCTTAAGTTTTTTCCACCGATACTAAAAGTTTCCACCGATTGCACTCACTTGTCAGCTTCGGTATAAGGAAATGTATAATATATATTATAATATATTATATAGTGATCAGTAAATGCTTACAGTTAAAACTCACTATAACTAAATAATAATAGTAACAATAATAAGTAATAATAGTTAAATGTAGTAAACAGACTTTTAAAAGGATCATTTTATGTATATGTATATGCACATATTACAACACATAATAGTTAGTATATAATTAGACATTTTTCTCTTTGGTTTTCTTTCTTTTACGACGACCAATTTGTAGTAGTTACATAATAATATAGATGCATAGGATTTTTTGAGATTCGTCACTAACTCGTGTTTTATATAGGTATGAAAATTAATAAAACTTCTATTTCATAATTCATAGTTTTCCCAATCGAGAATGATTTAAACTAATACGATAAAAATAGCTAACAAAAACCTTTTCTGGTATTCATGTATAATATGTAATGAATAATAAATAAAAACAATGAAACTTTTCCTGTGAAAACAAACGAGCTACCACGGCAGATAAAACGACTTTTTTGAGACTGCTCGACTATTTATATATATATGTACTAAATACTTAAATTATTATACTCAAGATGTATATCATGTATAACAACTTTTCCTAAGTGCCCTCAATCAAGAATAAATTATGCATCATTTGTGTTAAAATTAAAGACTTTAAACTGTAAAACATGTCCAATGTACACTGTACATTGTAAATTGAATATCTAAATATATATATATATATATATATATATCTGTAAATTTATATACTTTAACAAAAGAAATTATGATTAAATAGCTACAAAATACCCCTGAAAGGAATCGGTATATGGCAAGAACTAATAAAAAGAATGTCTTCTACATTTTTTAGGAGCAAATATATGACACTATACTCTATACTAAAGATACATAATAATCATATGCACACATCTCATAACACGTGTAATGTGTACATATGCATAAAAAAATCTTTACTTTAACAACTTTAGTACTTCTACAAATGTATTATATAATATTTTTAAACTAAAAGTATGTGCAAATGATTTGTTTTATGTGGTAGACACCTTTCTTTTTTCGTTCAGAAACTATAAAATTTGGCCAGTGAGATATATAACTATATGTATAAGGAACTCGCTGAATAATTTCACTCTATATCTATTTCATTTCTATTTTTTATCAATCTATAAAAAAGTAGAGTAAATTAATTATAAATCAAAACACATATTAGCCTCTATTTCGAAACAGTGTCAGTGTAAGTATATAGAGTATACTCTTAAAGTAAACACAAGTTTTACTAAAGTTTTACATCATTCTTGTTTCAGAGACTCTTTTTAGTGATTATTTTTGCAAAAAAGTCTAAAAATTTGATCATGTTTTATATTTCAGTTTGTATTTTTTAAGTACCGAATATCATCTGGACAGCGACTTTCGAGAGTTCGTTTCGTTTTTTTATAATTTTTATACTTGCTTGTTAGTTGCATAAGCAACTCTCTATATTAGTATGTTTTATGTATATATGTATATTTATACATATGTAGTTGTACACATTAAATATCATAATATCCACTATAATATATTTGCGACCACTTGTAATTCGTTTTTCGAACTTGTTTTTTTTCCTACTTAAAAAAGTACTCTCTCGTTAAACATACATATCATCACACAGGACATTATATTTACATATATACGAATTACGAACTATTCATAACTCATAATAATATAATATTATATTATTTGTTATATTATGTAA
This sequence comes from Sminthurinus aureus, assembly GCA_034698265.1. Classification (NCBI taxonomy): domain Eukaryota; kingdom Metazoa; phylum Arthropoda; class Collembola; order Symphypleona; family Katiannidae; genus Sminthurinus; species Sminthurinus aureus. The sequence continues at coordinate 1,773 of JAQGBH010007947.1, read as the reverse complement.
CAAGCATGCGTTTTTATAATAAAAACCATCACAATTGAAATACAGTAAAAAGTATTAAATATATATTGGCCCTATTTTATCAACGCATAATCTCTATATGTATACTTATCCATGTATAATAATCAATAATAAAAATGGTTTAGATATATAGATATTACATCAACTTTCACACTCTCTCCTTTCACCCAAAACCATTTCATTTTAAAAAATCATCTATGCTTGTATTAAAAGGTACACGAACAAAACGTTTTGTGTTAAAAACTCTAAAGTACTTTTTTTTTTGTATCACTCGAGTATATAGGAAATTCTCCACACATAAATTCGTGCACTTTTCTCTCACAGAAAAAGTATAGTTTTTTTTTTGTTTTGTTGCTCATTTCAACTCTTTTCTCCGATCTTCAACACATTTAGCTATACAAAACCTAACTGCTAAAATAACTTCTAGTACCTATATATGGATTAATGTGTGTGTGTGTGTATATATTATGGATTTAAAATCTCTTTGAAAAGAAGGTTTTCCTTTTCGTCTATATAGATATATTATTATTAATATATGCATATATATATATAATTCATTTTGTTTTACATACTTTGTATAATATAATCGTAATCATATATAATAATAATAAATCATGAATATACTTTAAAATACAGTTAAAAAGGTTAAAAAACAACGTTCAAAATATTATGTTGGATAGTTATCAATAATAAAATCATTATTACTACTACTACTACTAAAACTACCTAATGTCGCTGTTCTACCTAATAATAGTAATTCATCACCATTTTGGCTCGGATACTGACACAAGTGATTAAAATACCTATGAGAATTATCCAATAGTACACTTCTACATCTACTCCAACTATTCCTAAGTATTAATCTAGACTGGCAATTTTTGAATAGTGTTTGATGATCTTGATGGCTACAAAGAGGAGGAGAACTACAACTAGAATTCTTATTCTTATTATCATTAGTTTTTCTCATTTTCTCACAGACTATTGTAGAGTCATCATTCTTATCATCATTAGAATTTTGACAAGAACGTGAAGGAGAGGACGATGAAGAGGATGATACAGTAGAATCGTCAGTTTTCTCATTATTATTATTATTATTATTATTATCATCAGAAGTAGGAGGAGTTAGTAGAGTCTTATTTGATGGAGGACTCGAGTAGTAGGAGAGAGAAAAAAAGAAGAGGAATAAAAGGCACCAACCTATACATAATCCGTTGGCAGACTTCTTGACACAGTCTGAAGATGAAGAAGAGGATATCGGCCCATCTCCAGCCACATCAACCCCTAATGCTGGATTATGATGACCATGTGAAGTTTGAATCATAATTGTGTTTTCACTTCCATCAAAATCTACCATTGCTGACTCTGACTTCCCAACATTTCCGGGCTGCTCTACGCTTCCTCCACTTACTGCCACTACAGGCTGCTGTTTACTTTCACTTTTTGTGTTTGTCTCACTTTTACTATTTGTATTTGTCTCACTGCCTGCTGACGGAATACTGGCGGCTACTTCTTGTTCTTCTTTAGTTGGTTCATTTGGTACTTCACTCGGACTATCAGCGATTCCGTGTGGGATTAAAGTCCAAGTTATTAATTTACCTAAAACATCACAACAGAACTTCATTAGTAACAGTAATAATAATTATTATCATGCACATATGACGTATTCTAATGTATAAATCAGTCCCAGGACTAGAGGTTAAATAAGCGCGCGGGGAGGTTATTCGCTACCTCGCGGAGAGCTGGAATAACCTCCGA
>JAQGBH010007946.1:0-10342 GCA_034698265.1 Sminthurinus aureus | reverse complement strand
AACAGGGAGAATGCAATGGATTATTATAATATATACAAGTATGAAAAATAAGTGTGTATAAAAAAAAGTATGACATGTTGTGTGTGTTGATGAAAACGGGTGAAAATTGTGTAAAACATATTATTATGAATATTAGGTTTTTTTTGTATTTCGCTATGCACAGAGAGTGTTTGAGTTTTAAAACAGAAAAATGTATGTGTATATATAATATATATATAATATAATGTAATATTATGTTGTGTGTAAAATGTTGATTGTGTGTGTACCATTACTACAATATATTATAGTTCTTTGAGTTATGATTATTATATTGTTATTATGAATGAACTGTTTAAAAATCACATTATTTTTCAACATAACACTATTGTTATTACTAAGTATACATGCATAATCATTTTGTTGTTGTTGTTGTTATATATATTAGTATTATTATTATTATTATTTCCCTTGTACCATCCAGATACAAACAATTATTTAAATGATCCGATTATAATAAAAATCGAAAATCAATCATAAAAACAATAAAAATTGTCGTGCAAAAAAAATTCTGAATGTATAATATATATATGTATATGCTGCATAATATAGAACATAGGACTTTTCCGACTTTCGAATTCTATATTATGCCTATTTGTAAAGTATAAAACTAGAGTACAATGTGTTCGACTTTTTTTTATAGAAGTCGAATATTACGTATAGGTGCATTATGTACACCAATGAGAAACTACTACTAGTATAATGGAACAGGGAAGAGAGTTGCAGGTGTCCGATGTGAAGAAAAGGTGTAACAAGCACACACAGTATGAGGGTTGAAAACTGAAAAGTCGTTATTGCTTTCATTATTATATCATAAAATAATCTTCCTACTTACAGTTATTACACGCACAAAACAACGATTCAATACAACATGTTCATATTTCATTCATGTTTTTTTACTTTTGAGTGTTGTACAGTATTTACTATTTTTACGTGCGTGAGGAGTTACGAGAATATGGCAACAAAGAGAATCAGAGTGGGGAAACAAAGACATTTTATTTTGTGTTTTTTTAGCAAGTCAAAAACTACGTATACAGGAAGTACAATATTTTTGTCGGTTTACAGCTGTTTTATATCTAATCTTGTACATCATAATATTGCATGTATTTTATTAAAATTTAAAATGTACTGCACAAAACGGTATGATATTTGCTTTCAAAATGTATACAAAATACAATATATATGTACATGCATGTACGTTAATTATTATAAATTATAATATGCTATGCGAATTCGTTTTTTTCGGTTATTTTTGTATACTCTATGTATATATATATATATATATTCAAAGTGTAATGCATATAAAATAGGAGTAGGATCTTGCGTTATCACAGAGAGAAGTAGATATACATGTAATATTTATCCACCACACGCACCATGTGAAAAGTACATAAAAGTACAGAGCATCTTTATTCTATATGTATGATGTATAAAGTTGTGTCTGCAAACTATACAGATATGACAAGAAGCAAAAGAAGCGTTTGCCTTCCTCTTTAGTACACACGTAATAGTTTTTGCAGCGTTCTATTATCTGTCATCTCTAGTCTGTCATTCTATTCACAATGTGAATTTCACATACACAGGTGGGAAAGGAACATAATATTATAATATCTACACACTCCACACTCTTTCTCTTTTGCCGTTCAGAAAGGATTCCTTTAATGTGAAAATTCCAACCGTTTATTTTTAATACATATATAGTTCATGAAATTTATATGGTGCATTGTAATTTGTGAGACAATGTTTACTATTTTTGAATGTCATAATATATATAGATTCAACGACGAAGGACTCAAATATTGATTATTTCATTATAGATTATTGGAAACGAAAAACAACTGGAAACCACTGTATACGCATTATATATATGTATATAAATACAATAATAAATAAAACGTGTGTTGTGCGTCTCTGTGAATTTGCACCCCTGTGTATAAAATGCTTTTGAATTTTGAATTGTAATTGTAAGTATACTTATATAGTAGGCTACTATTAGTAGCGCATCAAATGTTACGGATCATGCATCTATTTTAGGTACATTTATATAATATGTTTTTTTGGTATTATATATATATGAACAGGTTAGGGATTCGGAGCATATTATAGGAAATTAATACTTTTGTACATGTGTGGGGACATAAAAGTATACTGAAAGATATCTTTCTGTGGTATAAATGTAGTAGAATGGAATAGTACCCAATATTGTGTACAATATATAGGGAAGGGGGAAGAAAAAAAATTCTACCCTCTCCTTTTCCATCCCAAATCAAATACATCAAATAATCAATACAACACACCATCATGCTGTATGAGGGAGAAGAAGTTCCGTACGTAATACTATATTATATAGACTGATATTTGTATTTTACATTCTACGTCTACTTTCATTTATGATATTAGAATTTCATTTCATTTTCCTACTGATATTATAATAATATAATATATTTATGCTTTGATGAGACGAGAAAGAACGAAAGAGAAAGCACAGGAACATTATCCTGAAATCGTGTATGGGTAAAAATTGAAGAGTGAAAATAATAATGTGACTTTCCTGTTTTTCTCATCATGCCCATACGACTTAATTGCTGAGTAAAATACTAACAAGTAACAAGAGTCTTTTTTATGTATATCAGATCCCAATCCTCTACATGTACAGAATTCAAAGGGTCAAATTTTGCAAGATGTTCCCACTTATCATATAATATTTTGTCTCGTTGTTATCACAGACTTCCACGTATTCACTTTATTTTTTGACACTTTGGAAACCCTCAAAGGGTTAAACAATATCCCTGTAAATTCTCATACGGTTTTATTCGACTTTTCAGTCCTTACCTGATGTTGTGGGAGGAAAATATATATAAAATTATGCGTTCAAAAAAAAAAGGCCTGAAAACATTTTCTTGAACATCTAATGAGGCGAGTTTAGATTCTAAGTAGACGCACAAAAATAAAATATTGTGAGTAGTCCACACAGTGTAAGTAGTATTGTAAAAAGATAACCCTCTATAGATAGTGATGTAATAAACGAATCGGCACACAACACATGCTACATACTAATTAATTATTATTCATACTTAGGTACTAGTACTTATGTATACGTATCAATATGTACAATGGGTCCAGCATGTGGGCAGCAAAGGAAGATATCTCAGCTTTTTCTTTACTTTATTGCTTATATTTTTAATAAAAGCTGACAAAGACCGTTCTAATGAAAATGAAACCTACAATGCACACAGTCTCATCTTGTTACATAATAATATGAACCACAGTTATGAGACACCAAAGTGTACTCTCATACTTTTAATTTCTTGCAGTATGCATAGTGTATAGTATATGGGTATTTTTCTTCTTCTACCCCAGAATTCTGTATAAAATCCCTTAAAACGTATTTTCATAGGAGGAAGTAAGTATGTACATCGTATCCTGATTATGTGCCTTTTTGTATCTTGGTAAATCCGACACTATAATTTTCCACCACCACACCACTGAAAGCAATCAGTAGAAGTGAAAAAAAGTCAAATCCCTTTTCTCAACGTGTCTTACATGTGCACACAAATAACATGTATCTCTTTTTACTACTTACTTGCAGTACATGCAAGTACATATATATATATAGAAATAGAACAAAGAAACAAAATGTATATACAGGAAGAGGAAAGAGGAATCATAGCAGAATGGCTTTTTATTATATTTTGATCATAATATACCAGTTTTCTACTAACACTGCATGAAAAATTAATGGACAGAAATTGAGGCAGACATTATATATGGGGAAATTTGACGATCGTCTATTTAAAACCCATCAAAAACACACAATACTATAATAATATTATAGTATAAAATATAATTAATAACATACTAGTAATATGTTTACAAACGGGAAATGCGAGTGCGTGATTGTGTGCAAGTGTATATATAATATATATATATATATACAATTCCCAAAATTTATCATGGCATGCTTCAATATTTAATTTAGTATTATAAGTTTATTAAATATATGTGTCACAAAAATGCCATACAATTATAGCTACAGAGTATACTACTACTTTATCGGGACAAATCCACAAGCAAAACCGAATAAAAGTACTTGGATAAAACATTTAATTTTTAGCTTTAATTTTTGATAGAGATAGTTTTCAACTGGAGGGAAAAAGCCGGAGAGACAACAAAGAGAAAGGATTGGATTGGATTTCGTATCCTGGACAAAAGAGAAAGAGAGAGAACGGGTATTATTATTGCGCCTCCCGTATTTCGTTTTATCCCCTCACCCTGCCTCACGATCATTGACATGGACATGCATGTATACATCCCTATTTCCCTAACCTTAAAGGACTTTTTCTCCCCTATATATTTTAAGCATCCATAGCAGGGTGTTTTTCACACTACGCATCATTTTATCCAATATGCAATAATATGCATGTAGCAAAAGAAATACATATAAACATGCAGTGTATTGTTTGAATTTATTCGGTATAAAACATAATAATTATCATAAAACCAGGATATTAAAGAATCAAATTTTTAAACGACGTCGTTTTAAATTAAATGCATGTTACATTTAACTTTTAATTTGATACAAAAAATAAAAAGAGGATAATCGAAAAACAGAGAGAGAGAGAGAAAAGAAACAAATATCAGAGTGTTTTGATACACCCTGCACTTGTGAAGGGGAAGAAAAAGAAAATATAGGGACCCTATAAACGAAGTCAGTTTACAACGAATTTCAGTGTAAGTAAGTACGTATTCACTGTGCAAGTATAGTAGTTCCAGTGCTTAAAGTTGTGTGATTCTGCCTTAAAAATTGTGGTTTATTATAATATTTTATTATTACAGTTTCTTTTCTCTACGTATATATGTAGAATAAACTGGAATTCAAATGTGAAATTTTAATTGTCCAAAGGAAATTACATCATTTAAAATATTTTCAGGTAATAAATAATACAATAATTTTACTATACTGTATTGTTGTGTGTTGTGTGCGTATGAGTCATGCATGCCTTAATATTTTACCGTTTATTTTTTGTACTCTGCTATATTATGCACAATACGTATGTACAGCCAATATAAATACTATCTAGCTAAGCGGGATAGTCTTTGTCTTATTGTTCACATTCTCTCTCTTTTCTCTCTCTTGGAATTTTATCTAATTTTCAAGTTAATTTTTATAATTAAAATATAGTGTATTTTTGTAAAATTCTTGTACATGTAAGTTATTTGAAATATTTTCTATTACATGGTGTACTTTAATTTGCGTGTTATCTTCAAGTTAGTCTTGTATTTTCGTTTCTAATTTTTTGTTTTTTTTTGTTTTGGAAAGAACTTTTTACTTTTTCCATAATATTATTATCTCTGTCTTTTCCCTCCAACCCGGCTTTTCTCAAGTACATTAAAAATACTAATGTACATTTAATTATTTATATAAATATCAATATTTGTATTAATCTTGTGTGTGAAAATATTTAAAACATGTAGTGTTAACATTGATTTAATGGTTGGAGATATTTTACATTATATTTATTATGATTGATGTTTGTAAAACGTTTTGATTTCGAATACATTCTGATTTTTAGATAGAAATGACCAGTACTTAAGAGAGGAAGAGAGAGACCAAAAGGACGATATAATGGTCTGATAACGTGAATTCCTCGGAATTAAGCAAGAAAATATTACATCGTTTTCCAAATCATTATTATACTTAATCATCTGTTAAACAAGTCTCTCCAGGCAGCCTTTATTTGTGAAAATGGAGTTTATTGAAGAATGGTTTATTGAACAAACATTAGGAGAGGGAAGTTTTGCTGAGGTAAAAATCGGGGTTATTTAACTAGTCAATTAGTCTTATTACAATTAGTATTTGGTTAAATAATTAGGCACAAATTTGTCCAATAAAAAACAGCTATTTGACCTTTTCTTTACTCTATAATTTTTTCAGGTCAAATTATTGGTCAACAAAAAAACCAAAGATGAAGTTGCTTTGAAGGTAAAAGAACACATGAATTGTACATAATATTATTATTAATCAAAAGTATACATATGTATTATCTCATTGATCATTTGTTTATGAAAATGCGTATTATAGTTTTATTATAGTAAAATATATTATTATAAATATAATATTATTTCTGTATAGATCATAAACCTTCAAAGTCATCCAGATGCTGCTGATAGTGTAAGAAAAGAAGTACAAATTCATAAACTACTAGATCATGAAAATGTCATCAAATTTTATGGAAGTAGAAAAGAAGGACCTATTGAATACATCTTTTTGGGTAAAAAAATCTAGTTCTTTTTTTTTTTTTGTAGAATATTGTACGGAATATTATTATAAATTAAAATAAATTGTATTATTTCATAATAATAATATACTCTGGATTTATATATAGAATGTTGTAACTGATTCCTTAAACTTGCAATTTTCATAATATATTTAATTTGTTTATCATGTATCTTAAGTACTACATAATAATATTATTTATACTATGCAAATTTTCAGAGTATGCATCTGGTGGTGAATTGTTCGATAGGATAGGTGAGTAACAATAATCGTAATGTAACAAAATAATATGTAGTCATGAAATAATAATATATATTTCTATATTATTTCTGTAATGATAAAAAAAACCTTTGTAATTTTTTGTACTTTTATCAAAAGAGGCAGTTTTTCTTTAAATATTATAATAACATCCTTGCTACTTACTTATGCGTAACATTTTGATGCGTTGTACGTAGGTACATAATAATACGTATATTATGTATTTTCTTCAATACAGCTGCTTTTTTTTTGTTTCAAAAGTACAATGACTTTTATTTGTATGACTCATTACTATTAGTAACTTAGTCATCAGTCATCACATGTATTATTATTATGATTCATGTACCTACTTAAGTCTTCTTTGTTTTGTTTTTTGAAATACAACTTTTGCATAAGTTGGAAGACGATTTCATGGCTTTTTGTAGTATTAAAAGCACTATAACCGTAGGTGTATAATAAAAGTATAGTATGGTGATGTATTCTTCTTTATATTTATATGTTAACATTTTATAGAACCTGATCATGGTATGGATGCGAATAAAGCTCATTGGTATTTCCAACAACTCGTAGCTGGTGTAGACTACTTGCATAGTCTTGGTATAGCTCATCGTGACTTGAAGGTATTTTTTGTTTTATTTGATTTCTATTCTATTTTGTATATAATTATACGAATATTTATACGTACTAATAAATAATAATGAATCTTAATTCTTAAACAAAATTATAGCCTGAAAATATTCTTCTCGATGCCAATGACAAGATTAAGATATCCGATTTTGGTTTTGCAACACCTTTTCGTGTTCGTGGTAACGAGAGGCTATTAGAAAAGAGATGTGGAACGCTTCCTTATGTGGCACCAGAAGTTCTTAAGTCAAGGTATAATAATATAATAATTTTTGTGAAGATTTTAATTTTGGACATTTGCATTTTATATATAGCACATAATATGTGTAGAAAATTGTAAGAATGGTCATCCTGAAGTAATGCGCAGCATAGTGTTAAAGAATGTGCGATTGGAATGCAGAGCACATTCTTTAACACTATGCTGCGCATTACTTCAGGATGACCATTCTTACAATTTTCCACACATATAGTATAATATTGATTATGACTAATAGCAAACAATAATATTATTCAAACTTTCAACAACAACAAATAAAAATATTATGTATATTTATGTTTCCATTTTTGAAATAGTGCATATAAAGCAACGCCTGCAGATATTTGGAGTTGTGGAATAATTCTTGTTGCTCTTCTTGCTGGTGAATTGCCTTGGGATAAACCAGCACTAGACTGTGAAGACTTTGCCAAATGGAAGGGTGGTAATACATGTGGACAACCCTGGTCTAAATTGGACATTAAAGCTTTAAACTTTGTTAAAAGGCTACTATGTGTAGCTCCTTCAAGGAGAATAACAATGGAACATATTCATTCTCATCCATGGATGACTAGGAAGACAAATTTTTGTAAGTCAAAATCTTGCTCCGTAGTTATGAGTTTTGAAGGACGATGCAACAACTTTAAGTTTCAAAGTTGTAAAATGATCACAAATTTACTAAGGTAAAATGACATTGTTTTAATATTTAAGTATCATTTTACTGTTATTCTTTAATAATATTATAATATTATTGTATAGTTAAGTAGTTTCTAGTATCATAATCATAATAATATAATAGTTTATTACATCGCATCAAACATACTTGTTGTATAATATTTTAGTAAATTAGGGTAAATACAAAATACAATATTATAATATTATAGTATAGTGGATTTTATTATTAATATCGTCAAGTTTTATCAACGACTGGATAATTTGCAAACGAGACTGACCAATGAGAAGAAAACTTTGAATTTAAATGAAGAAACTATACCTGTAATTCAACGTCAGGTACTTCTGTGATTCAGATTTGAATTTAATATTATCTGGGTTTTGAAGTACCTTGAATTTGAGACAGGTACTTTCGTTCTTCAAATTAAAACGTGGAGTGGATGAATTGTACAACATACGGCCTATTGTAGTATTCTTTGTTATGACCAAGATGACGCACTACAAGAACAAGAAAAGTTTTATGCTGTCTTTGGTGAATTAGCTGTACGAGTTGCTTGTATCTCGTCAGTATTTCACCAATTACAGTATAGAATTACTAAACCATCGTTAAAAGTTTCAACGGCAGGAAAATAACAAATTTTTGTAGTTTTATCCAGTTTCTATTATTATTCTTAAACTTGAATACAATTGTACACTAGTTTAGATAATGAATATTGTGTAATATATATTAGACTAATAATTATAATAAATAATACACTGTAATGTTGTGATTGTCCTTTGGAAACTCAATAGATTATACTTTCTATATAATAATGGATATTTTTACCAATTCTAATAATTTTTAGTAGAGGATCCGTTTTGTAGTAACGAAAAATATTTTGTATGTTTTGTGTATTTTTTTTGTACAGCCGCAAGTACAAAAGTAGTAACTCCCAAAAGATTCAAGGAGGATGATGCCTTTGAAAAACAATTTGTATGTCTATCACAGCCGGAACCTAGAGCTTGTAAGTCATTATTGTTATTTTTTCTTATTAAAAAATGCATGTTTTGCTTGTATGACTATTATTAACTATTATAATTACTTACAATAATATTAAGATTGTATTATGGGACCCAGATAAAAACAATGTTTGACTAACATGTTCTGTATATTCTATATCATAGTGGAACCAAATCCAGAACAAGATTGTGTTGATAAGTATGACGATGAAGCGGATGGTGATAACAATCGACGTAACCCCATTTTTAGTTTCTCACAACCCGCAGCTAAAATAGATGACTTTTTCCTTGGATCACAACTTGGAGCAGCCTCACAACATAGTTCACAGAGTCCACCAATTTGTAGATGGGTAAAAAGAATGACGAGGTTTTGTGTTACTTTGACCGTGGACAAAACACTCAAAGAACTTATTGAAGTTCTCGACGGTTTTGGATTCACTTACAAAATACAACATTCACCAATTGTTTGTGTAAGAATACCATAATAATAATTATAGTTGTACTCGTGCTAAAATACTTGTTATTATTTATTTAAAATTCTTAAAACCATTGAATAGTAAAATTTTTTTTTTTATTCATTATGTATTTATTTTATGATGATGATTTGCTTTTGTTATGTATAAAATAATATATATTACATTTTATGTTATAAATATTGTTTAGCAAAAACCAAAAGATTATTGATTGCATTTATTTATTCTTTTACACTCAAAGTAATTCCAATTTTTTGTTTATTGTTTTTTTTATAGGTGACCATTTCAACAATTGACAAGCGTAAATGTCCATTAGTTTTTAAAACTCACGTTATTGAAATGGCAAATGTCGTTTTATTAGATTTTCGTTTATCACGTGGTGATGGTTTGGACTTCAAGCGTTTGTATGCAAAAATAAAACAACAATTACCTCACCAGTGGAAAGGTCCAATGGCGTGGGTTACCAATTAATTAATTTAGTTCTTAAGTATAAGTATATATTATTATGCTATTTTATTGTATTTTTTTTCTCGTAAAATATTACTCTTTTTTTTTTCAAAAAAAAAAACCAAAAAAAATTCTACTCATTAGTAAAAAATTTATTACTTTTAAAATGTATAACACTGTCCGAAACTACGAACAAGTCAGCAGTAAGATTATGTAGTTTTTAATATAAGGTGACCATATTTTTTTCGCCCAAACCGGGGACAAAATTAAAAATCAATTTTACCTAGTGTAAATTTGGTTTTT
>JAQGBH010007945.1:0-10343 GCA_034698265.1 Sminthurinus aureus | reverse complement strand
AAGACTAACTATCCTGAAAATTTGAAGTCTCTAACTTAATTGGAAGTATTTTAAAAAAATCAATTAAATTTGAATTTGCTATGTTAAACATAGAGGGCGGGAAACTTCTAAGTCGAGTTTCTCAGCTTGAAACTTCGTGCACGTCTGGCTATTTATCTAAACTTTGTCCCAATTTACTTCCCACTTTGTATCTTCCTACTTTGTCGTTTGTTTTTGAGCGATGAATTCACCAATTGGCGTCAAAATATAGACCAATCAACAATTTTAAATTTCATATCGTAAATCGTAACACAATCTGGGCTGTGACTTTGATATTTTGAAATAAATTGTCATGGCTCCAGCGTCGTCTCCGTTCCCGTGTCTATGGAGACGTTAGATGTTTTCTCAGGATGAAACCGAAATTGCAAAGCGATGCATCTATCAATAAATTCACAGAAAAGTAGTAAAATATTGCTTGAGTAGCATGTCTAAGTTTTGTTGAATTTTCCCCGACTTGCGATCACGATTAACAAAATAATCCAAATGGTTCATTGGGATTTGGATTTGGATTTTTTAAATTACCCTTTCCAACATCTCCAGTCTCCAGAGAATAGAAAAAACTAGATCGTTTCCCTATTTGTTGTATTTTTCAGATGAAATGAAATCCTTGTATTTCAAACAGTGGCTTTGTTCTTTTATTGTCAAGTGTCCTCTATGAGCATTGCAGATTGCAGATTCCAGCGGATAAAACTCTTGGGCTTGGTTTGCCGCATTCTGTTCTTTTAGCCTTTAGAGTTTTTTATTTTTCTTACGATGGTGATTTTCTTCCGATTCAGTGGAATCGTGGAATAAATGGAAGTCGTTTTCATTGTTTTTGGAATATTTCGCTCCTTGGAATTTCAAATTGTCAGCTCCTCTCCCTTTGCCGTCGTCTCCGTTTCCTGCGGTCACCTTTGTTTCTCCACTGTTCACACAATTTAGAGCGAGATATATTGATAACCGGAAAGTTGATGAGAACAACAATCAAAATTACAGGATGGAATGAACAGTCAAAAACAACAACAACAGGAGCAATCACACGTCTCATCAAGTCAAAGGAAATCGGACATGTTAAAAAACAGTGAGTATGAAATTATTGTGAAGGACTAAAATTTACGATTTGACTTTGTGCTTCACAACAACAAAAAATCTGTGACAGCGGTTTTTTTCTTGTGAACGGCAAACTCAAAATTTATACGTACTGCGACTTTTCTGTTCAGTAAATTTGACAACACTCCTTTCTATCTGACGATTAAAACCACGCCTTATCAAAGGATAAAAAGCAAACGGCGTTGAAATTGAACATGATTTACTAAGTTTCAGTTTGGGTCGGAAATTCAATTCCTAATTCTTGCAAAGCTTCCTTTCAAATTTCAAACTGCCTCTGAGATCAGATTTTAAATTTTACATCTTGTAGAATCAATTTAAGACAATGGGACCTTAACTTTCCAAACATTTTTGCAAAACCGACTGCCCCAATAAAGTGCCAATCAGGAGAAAAGCAAACAAAATATTGGGACAAAGTACAATTTTTATCAAGATGGCACAATGTGAAAGAGTTCAGAAACAAATTGGGATTTATTGAACGAACCTGGAAGCGCCGAATCTCCTTTCATATCTTTTTCTCCTCTTGATCCAGGACGCGCTGAATCTCCTTGTGGTCCTGGTTCACCCGCTTGACCTCGTTGACCTGGTGGTCCGACTTCGCCGCGTTCTCCTTTTGACCCGGTTGCTCCTTGATTTCCGTTTTGCCCTGGTTGACCTGTTTCTCCTCTTTCTCCTGGCGGCCCAATCAGTCCTCGATCTCCTTGTTCTCCTTTCATTCCAGCCGCTCCTTTTTCTCCTTTGACTCCAGCTGCTCCTTTTATTCCGTCTTCTCCAGGTGGTCCTTCAAGTCCAACTTGACCCGCTTCTCCCTTTTCCCCTGGTGGTCCTTGCAAAGGCTCCATAAACCAGCCGCCCTTCTCCCGTTTCATTTCCTTCACTTCTTTCCGCAGTAAATCTACTATTTTTTCAAGCGCTCTCGTCTTGCTTTCAACAAACTCCTCACACTTGAAAGAATGTTCTGGGGTTTCTCCAGAATTTTCAACTGAATCCAAATCACTGAAGCCGAAGACCACCCGCACCGACACCGCAGCAAAACAACACAACGACAAAAACACCCACAAACTGAAGCTCAAGTTGGCCATTTCTCACAAAACCAAAAACTATTTTCTATGTTTCTGCTTGAAAAAACTTGGATCGGAAAATTGATTTTAATTCACTCGTTAGAGAAAGAAACTTGATTATATTTTAAGAGGTCAGATTTAGCTTGAGTGTGGAAATATTCAGTGTTTGCGGTGCACAAATTGAAATGCAATTGAACATCAACTCTGCTTTGGTCGTCTCTTTTATTTCTCTGGGCAGAATGAAAAATTATTGGAGATTCTGGATTTACCAATAAATAACAAAAGGAGAAGTTGGAATGGATTTTTACTAAGAAAAAAATGAGTCGTCTCTTGCAGTTGAGAGTAAAAATATGAAATGTGTTGACATGTACAAACAGGGTGAGGATTTTGAGTGGAAATGAGAGGAAATGAGAAGCTAATGAATGAATGAGATTTACATGACGCAATTTGCGAATAGATTTGTGGATTGTGGATTTACTGTGAAATTAGAAAAATATGAGAGATCCCCAGCGAGTGAACGAGGTCAAGTGTCAACTTCGCATCGCATCGTTTCCTCATAAACACTCAGATTTTCTGTGTAAACGACGAGTGAGACAAAATGTGTGTGTGAAGATGACGTCGTTTTGATATCATTTTATCCAGAAATTAATTTGTTCCGTCTCTTCATGTTTTGTGTCTTCCAGAGTCGTCATTTTACGACAATTTGTCATTTGTCATTTCCACTTCTTTTTACGATTACTGAGAAACCGAAACAGAAATCACTGCGTTTGCACAGCCTGTGAAAATAAAATGTGAATGAATTGATGCAACAAATTACAGGGAAATGGAAATAGACACAAAAATGTTGGTAAAATAATGAAATGTGTTGAAATGTCAGCATTTGCATCGTACCTCGAGATCTTTTTGCTACCGGAATCAAGAATTCGCAATGACACATCATTTGAAATTCAAAACAATGACGGAACCCTGAAATTGTTGCATTAAAAATGATCATTATTTTTATCAATTATTTCGGTCCGGATTGTTTGATTGTGCATTTTTCATGAAAATTTGTTCTGTGCTGAATTTCTGATGGCATTCGCGAGGTGCAAACTTGTTTTACAAGAGAAAAAGAGTAAATTAAAGATTGATTATTTTTATTGTGTTCTTGATTCAGCGCTCTTAGAAATGTGGAAAAATTGTCAGGAAAAAGTCTGGTTTCTCAAACAGAGGGCAATTTAGAAATGGGCAGCAGAAAAGTCAGTTGTTTTAGAAATTTGGAGAAGAAAAAAAAGAAAAGTGGAAACCAAACAAAACAGAGGACACGTTTTCAATTTGCATGTGAATTTGTATTGTTAAAAGTAAAGCAGCGAATTTTGAGGTTGATTTCCATTTGCAAGTGGAAAATGTTTGCCATTTAAATTCAGATTCAGTTTTTACAGTGCACAAGTTGCATTGCGACCAAAAACTTACCCATCTGTCCGCGTCTCATTTACGCAGAAATACGACAATAAAAAATGACTACAAGTTTACGTGTAAAATATTCTTTGAATTCGGTTTACTGGTAATAATGCCTTGTGCAAGTCAGAATTGGAAGTAAACAGATAAAATCCGTACGTTTCTACCTAAATCGCATAGCTAGGCTTGAGAATTTTGAATGGAAATGAGAGCAAATGAAAATTGAATGAATGAAAAAGGTTGACATTTGACGACTTGCAAATAAATTTGCCGATTGTCGAGTGAGTTTACAGAGAAATTGCAGTGACATGAAAAATCACAGTACACAATTTTCAATGTCGTCCTCTTTTCATCTGCACATCGCTTCGTTTCCTGAGAAACATAGATTTACGCGTGCAGCTTGAATTTCTTTCCCAATGATTTAAATTCATTAAGTTTACTGGTAAATTCAACCGTTTCGTACTCAAAGATAAAACATGACGCGATTCAACGTGACGGATTTGTACACATCAAAAATAAAAAATAGTGACAATTTTACGTGAATACAAACGGCAAATTTGTCAATTTCCAGTAACTCATTTTGAGTGACGTCCGTTCCTTTGTTCAAATCGTAACTAAAAGCTTTTGTGACTTTTTCAAATTATTTGTACGCACGTCAAGTGTGAATAGTGAATAGTGAATAATTTTATCTCTTGAACTCTGGGTGAATGAGCTAAACATAATCAATGATCAACATCAGCACTTGCCATTTTATTCCAGACAAATTTCTACACATGAAAACAGCCAAAAGCCTTCATGATTATTTGTTACACCAAAATTTAAAGTTTCACGCTGTAAATGGAAGTCAAAGGCAAAGTATGTTTTATTAAGAATCAAATTCTGATTTCTGGACTATTTTGTCGTCCGGATTTTCATTTCTGTTTTTGCAAGGGAACTGTTCCATCCTGTCCACCTGCTCCAGGTGACGCCCTTGGCGTGAGTAAAAGTTTCTCCCTTCACGCGAAACTGTCCATTTAAATTGGCTGCAAAGCACCGGTTAAACTGAAATGACACAGAACAAAAAGAAAAAAAAAATGAGTTTTGAGTGGTCGAAAAAAATATTAAAAGCAACTCCAAAGTCTTAGTTTCTGCGATGTTTGGATTTCTGTTGGATTATTTTACTTTAGACTCAACATTCAAAACTTACCCACCAACCGCCGCCATCATAAAACTTGGCACAATTCTTGTCACTCCGCAAATCATTGTCCTTGTCCCAGGTACTAAACCGCATGCCGTTGTGCACATCCGAAGCGTAAGCTGGATTTATCATTGAGTCTCCTGCTGTTGAATCTCCAGAAAATCCGTTCAGTGACAACCGATAGAAATCCGAAGCATCCGAAATTGAGAAATTCGAGTATTTTGCATACACTTTGTTCCCTTGAAAATCTTCCAGTTCGATTCGCAACTCTTGATCCCCGTTCTTCGTTAAGGCGTGAATATTTTCCAGTCCAATCCAGAAATTTCCATCCAAAGAACCGAATCCGTTTTTGTATTCATTCCAATTTCGATTAAAATCAAGTCGAGGTCCAC
The DNA here is from genome assembly GCA_034698265.1 of Sminthurinus aureus. Classification (NCBI taxonomy): domain Eukaryota; kingdom Metazoa; phylum Arthropoda; class Collembola; order Symphypleona; family Katiannidae; genus Sminthurinus; species Sminthurinus aureus. The sequence continues at coordinate 5,151 of JAQGBH010007945.1, read as the reverse complement.
TTGATCTTTTCTGGATGACGGTCCAACCGCCTCCGTCAACAGTAAAATCACAGAGAACCTCAACTTTTTTGCCACTTTCATTTTCATACGGATAAATCCATTGTTTTGTTGATCGGGGAGATGGGAAAATTTCCATGGCAACGCTACAACTTGCAATCGATTGGAGGTCTACAGAAAAATAAGCAAGCAAGAAACTTAACTTCATTTAAAATAAGGTAAGCGTAAAATGTGTCTTTGAAATGGGAGAGCGGAGAAGAAGAAGAAAACAGAACTCAAAAGAAGTTTAAAATACCTATTTCTCCTTCGGCCCCTTTGTCTCCTCTTGACCCGGCTGCGCCTGGATTTCCTTGTGGTCCTGGTTCACCCGCTTGACCTTGTTGACCTGCTGGTCCGACTTCGCCCAGTTCTCCTTTTGACCCCGTTGCTCCTTTTTCTCCCGGCGGCAAACTGTCCTTGCATTCCAGCTTCTCCAGGTTTTCCATCTTCTCCAGTTGCCCCTTCAAGTCCAATTGGCCCCGCTTCTCCCTTTTCTCCGGCTGGTCCTCGAAAAGGCTCCACAAACCAGCCACCGTTTTCCCGCTGTATTTCCTTCATTTCTTTCCTCAATAAATCTAGAGTTTTTTCTAATGCTCTGGTCTTTTTTTGAAGGAGCTCCTCACATTTGAACGAACAATGTAGGTTTTCCCCAGGAGTTTCATCTGAATCCAAATCACTGGAACCGAAGACCACCCGCACCGAAACCGCCGCAAAAAAACACAACGACAAAAGCACCCACACACTTATTCTCGTTTTGGCCATTTTCTACAAACCCAGAAACTATTTTCTATGTTTCCACTTCAAAAAACTTGGATCGGAAATTTGATAGTAATGTTACTCGTTGGACAAAGAAACTTGATTATTTGTTTAGAGCTCAGATTCAGATTCAGATTGAGTGTAGAAATATTCAGTGTTTGCGGTGCACAAATTTAAATGCAATTGAGCATCAACTCCACTTTCTCGTCTCTTTTAATAATTAGGGCAGACGGAAGAGGATTAAAAATTACTGGAGATTCTGGATTTATCAGTAAATCACAAAAGGACAAGAAGAAGTTGGAATGGATTTTTACTGCGAAACGTGAGTCATGTTTTGCAAGTCGCAGTTTAGAGTAAAACGATAAAATGTGTTGACATGTACAAAACGAGTGCGGATTTTGAGTGGAAATGAGAGGAATTGAAAAGTGAATGAATGAATGCGATTTTAATGACGCGACTTGCGAATGGATTTGTGGATTGTGGATTTACTGCGAAATTAGAAAGAGACGAGAAATTCCCAGCGAGTGAACGAGGTCAAGTGTCAACTTGGCATCACATCGCATCGTTTCCTCTTAAATGTTCAGATTTTCTGTGTAAACGACGAGTGAGACAGAATGTGTGTGTGAAGATGACGTCGTTTTGATATCATTTTATCCAGAAATTAATTTGTTCTGTCTCTTCATTTTTTGTGTCTTCCAAATTCATCATTTTACGACAATTTTTCATTTGTCATTTCCACTCCTTTTTACGATTACTGAGAAACCGAAATAGACATCTCTGCGTTTTTGGTATCATGTGGATGCACGCAAAAATCTCAAACATGTTGGAGTTGGAAATCAAGGTGTTCAAAATTATGGACAAGATATTAGAAAATATCTTTAAAATCTACCTGCAAAGAACCAATCAAGAGATGCTTTCTTTCGTAACTAAAGGACTCCGTGATTTTTTTCACATTACTTGTTTACAGTTTGTTTTGGTTTGTTTCTCATACAAAGGCAACACGTTTTCTCAAAAACTAAAAAAAATCGTTGGACCGGAACAATGCACAAAAAATTATGAAAGCTCAAAAAAAGGCCTGGAATCCACAAAAATGGAAAAATTTTGGAATTTTTGTTGTGGTGGGGTCTTGTTGAAAGTATTTTTAGGCCAAAAATCAAGTTGTTAACTTTTCAGAGTCAAACACGATCCAGAATTTTCCATTTTTGACATTTTGTGAAGAAAATGAGCGATTTTCTGATTTTGTAAAAAAAAGTGTCAGTTTTACTGGGGTATTTCTAAAATAACAGTTGTTGGCGGCGGTCTGAATGTACTAATTCCTTTTTACCCCGTCCAAAAATATTAATATTTAATGGTTGGAGCTTGGTCTTTCATTCATTTTCATTTCTTTTCGATTTCGAGTTTTACGAAAAAGTAAAATTTTCATTTTATGTTCAATTTTCACTTTCACCAAAGTTAAACTGTGTTTAACTTTTTCATTTCGTTATATTTCGCCAAGGAAACTTTAAATGGACCGAATTAAAGTGAAATGAAAAGCAAAGGAAGAGTAAAGCGAAATGAAAACATCGTGAAACTCGAAATGAGACGCTACCAAAATGTAAACAGCTTTTAATTAGCTTTAAAATTTATTTTAAAATTCAAATTCACACTTTTTTTTGGGAGCAAGAAAAATGCAGAAATACGAATTCTCCCAAAGCCCCTTCATTACGAACGAGCCTAATATGATAAAAATCAACAAGAGACATTTTATTTGACACAAATTTCTAAAGATTGACAAAGCTAAAACGTTGAGTACTGATTTATTTAACATTTGGGTAAACGACAATTTAAAGTTGAACATTGAAAATCAAAATCAAAGAAAAGTATTTTGTGTGCAGATGAAAATCAATTTTTGACTTGTGGACTATTTTCTCGTTCGCACCTTCATTTCCGTTTTTGCCAGCGAGACGTATGATTGTTTCCACGACCACCAGAAAATGCCCTTGAAAGGTAAATAAGTTTCTCCCTTCTGTGAGTACGGTCCATTTAAACGGGAATTGCCGCATGCGTTATACTGTTGGGGAAAACAAACAAAATCGAGTCCAAAATTAGATCAAACCTTTTTTAGGGAATTAAAAATACCCGCTTTCACATTTTTCAAAATTTTTGAGTACAGTTTGATTTTAGTCGGTTTCTTTTGTTCATGTTTTCGGTCTGTACTTTGACTTTGAAATATTTTGCAAGTGATCATCCTTTTTCCTTTAAAACGTTTTTGAAAATGTTGTGTTTTCCACTCACCCACCAACCACCCCCACCATAATATTCCGCACAATGTCGGTCACTCGCTAAACTTTTGTCCTTGTCTTTGGTGCTGAATCTCATTCCATTGGCGATGTCATAGGACCCATGAGCAGAATTTGTCATCGAGTCTCCTGCTGTTGAATTTCCAAAAAATCTGCCAATTGACAATCGATAAAAATCCGAAGCATCCGAAATTGAGAAATTCGAGTATTTTGCCCACGCTTTGTCCCCTTCAAAATCCTCCAGTTCGATTCGCAACTCCTTTCTCGCCGTTTTTTGTTAAGGCGTGAATATTCTCCAAACCCAGCCGAAAATTTCCATCCAAAGAACCGAATCCGTTTGAATATTCAGTCCAAGTTCAATCAAAATCTTCACGAGGCCCGGCTTTTTGTTTTTGGATGACGGTCCATCCACCTCCGTCAACTTCAAAATCACAGACAACGTCCAAAGAATCTCCATCTGGATAAATTGACTGTTTTGCTGATCGGGGAGACGGTAAAATTTCCTTTGCAACGCTACAACTTGTAATCGATTGTAAAGCTACAGCCAAATGCATAAGCAAAATAAATAATTTAAATTGAGTTGAAGTGTAAAATGAGGCTTAGGATGGGACAGCAACGAACAAGAAGAAGGAGCCCGAAACAAGTTTTGAATACCTGAAATTCCGCCATCTCGTTTTTCTCCTGTTGAACTTGAAACTTGAACTTGAATTGTTGTTGTTCTCTTTTCAGCACATGTTTCGTTTGATGAAAGTGGTCCGGAATCTCTCTTTTCTCCTTTTTTGCCGATTGGTCCTCTCAACGTCAGAAGCCACACGCCGTCGTCTTGACTTGTTCCGGTTTTAATTTCATCAACTTCTTTTCTCAACGATTTGATCTGCTCTTTAAATTCTTCTTGGAATTTCTCATTCAATGTTTTCCACGGTTCACATTCCTCCCGAGATTTTTCAAGCTCCCGAATTCTATTTTCAAGAGTTTTGAGGTAACTGAAAAGACTTTGTAAATTTTCCAACGGTTTTTCAGTCGTAGTTGCAGATTACGGTTCAGATTCAGATTGTTCTGATTCACATTTCCGGTTGAGCCAAATACCAACACAGCAAAACAACTCAAAGAAAATACCCCCCACCAAGTCCGATTCATTTCCGACATTTTACTCAACTTTAAAATATTTCCCATTGGCAATAAAACTTGAACAAGTATCCAAAATCCAAAATCCAAATCAAAGATCAATCGCACTGACAAAAAAAAACTGGTTTTTATTCACTCTCAGTCTAAAGTTTCAACGTTCATTTGATTAAACTTCTTCTTCTACCCTGTCTCTTTTTTATACAGTTCAAAATGTAAAAGTTTCTGTATTTCTTGTCTTCATTCTGGACATGAGAAATTGTTTACTGAGAAACTTTCATTCATTTCCGTAGACAATTCAACTCACAGGATGTTGATAAAGGAAAACATTGACATTGACATCAAAATGGATGTGGACATTGAAATATGCATCCTGCAGATACAAAGCAAATGAATGAAATTGAAATTGAATTTGAATTAAAACAAAGAAGAAACAGAGAAATGAGATTTTTATTGAGTTGTGGATTCATTCTCCATTTTCATTCACGTTGACTTTGGTTCTCAAGTCCGCTTATCTTTTCTCATTCAATTCGAAGCTCAAAGCTCAAAGCTCAAAGCCTATGTGATACAAAATGAAACCAAGAATTGTGTTTACGTGGATACACCAAACACCAGAATCTGAACAAAATGACTAGAATCCGATCGTTAAACAAGGAAATCTACTCAATGGACATTGCATTTTGGTAGTGAAAGATATCAAACGGCGTTGAACCATCCTTTTTTTTACTCGGAAATCCAACCACTTTTGGCTTTTAGCTGTTCAAGTTTGCTCAATTTGAACGCCGTTTCAAATGTTTCTTGACTTTCATATCCTTACAATTTGTATTAGAGCCAAGGAGCAGCAAATACGAGAAACTCGAATGAGGGATCGGCGCCCCTAAAAAATGACGTCATTATGGAAGTGACGTCATAAAATGAACAACTTCGACGTCGTTCATTCAGATTGAGAAACTCATTC
>JAQGBH010007944.1:0-10344 GCA_034698265.1 Sminthurinus aureus | reverse complement strand
TACGATTCGAAACTTCGACATCCTTGATCGAATCGTATTTAAATACATTATCGTACATACTTTTCGAACGGTTCGATAAGGAGTACTGGTTAGCAGTTTCTATGTAATTTGTACAGAAACACAAGTAACAGAACAGTAAGGAAAACGGTCTACGTTCAAAGTGTGAAGTGTGAAGTGTGGACATAATTTATGAACGACAATCTCTCATCATTCATAATTCATCATCAATCGTCATTATATCCGAACATGTTGTCTTTGTTTTTCACCTAACACCTTTCAAATCAATTATTTCGAGAATCGAGATTCGAGATTAAATATGATGCAAGGAAAAGTTGAATGTACATGCAGGTCATGTTATGTCATGCTTCTATTTTTATTCAGCCACGTTATACAATAATTTTGACAAGTCTGAGAGCATACAAATAATAATAATAATTATTATTATTACTACAAATTGCAAATAGAAAAGAAAAGAATCAAATTTTTTGTTTTAAAACTGGAATTAGAATTGACAAATGGGCTCAAAAACTTGAAACTCGAAACTCAATCCAAATGTAATATTTTCCTGCTTATCTATAATACTGTATTATATCAGTCTAAAACTTGTTCTCTGGTGATTGAACTATTAAATGTTCAAAATTTATTCAAAATCTCGAGTTTATTCACATGAGACGATTCCAAATTCCAAGTCGTCTCTGTTGAAACCAATCTTTGTAAAAAATTTCCTTATAAAGATTCTAGGGAAAAGGCAAAAAAAAGAAGCAAACCTTCAGATAAAGTGAAGATGAGTCGCGGAAAGAAAAATGTATGGATTTTATACATATGATCATGCAACTTTTGACATTATTCTCATTTAAATATTATGTATTTTTTTACGTGTGCGAGTTGGGATAAAAACGTATTTTTCAGGTTTTTTTTCTCTTTTCCTTTTGTAGCATGAGGTATTAGGCATTAGGTATTTTAGATTACAGAAATGGATGCCAAATATGGACTATGGACATTCCGTAAAAAGGATGTGAATAACAACAATAATAATAACCTGTGTATTTTTTTGCACGTTTAGAGTTTGTAGACTTTAGAGACATTCTTTTTATTTTGCAAAGGCAGCCAATCGTTATTCATTTTTAAGTTAAGATAAAATCTCATGGTGTTAGTGATGTCATATTTTATCATAATAAATTATTATAATATTATTTGTTCTGTACCTCTTTAGATATTAAAAACATATCTAATATTATAGGTGCATAAAAAATAATGAATAATAGACGCAAATGTATAAATAAATACAATAATACTAATGATATGTTTTCTTTTTTAAATTTTGATTATAGATGAGGAATGGAGTCCTCATTTGATAGCAACAGAGAGCTCACAATTTTTGGTTCGACCAACTTGGTCAAATAGTCCACCACCTCGGTCATCCTCATCACCGATTCCACCCCCATTGCCTCAACGTCCAGAGTTTAGTCGTCAAAGGTCACCGGATGTTTCTGGAACAGCTCCACCCCCTCCAGTCTTTTCGCGGGAGAACCGGGAGCGATTTGAATGTGTCAGGCAAAAGTGGGAAAAGGTTGACTCTCAGTATGTTCGACAGAAATCTGAGAAACAAAGGTATGATTAAAAAATAATAATAATAATTTATTCCACATTCTTTATTCCAAGCTCCATAATATGTCAATTTGTTCATATTAATAAATTTAAAATAAAAGGAAAAGTTAGGATAATTTTGAATTTTTTTTATTTGTATAAAATATTTACAGTCATGACTCTCTAGACGAAGGATATCGTTCAAGAGAAGCAGCTGAAGCAGATTACAGACGGCAATTGTCACGTGAGAGTCTTCTTCGATCTTTAAGTCGATCTAAAACAGGATCTCGTGACAGTTTAGATCGTTGGGTTGAGAATGGAATAAGGTCCACAAATTCTCTAAATAAACCTCAACCACAACAACAACAACAACAACCACGTCAGCAACATCAGCAACAACAACTACAGCACTCAAAGAAAATTAGTTCATCTCTTCAAGATCAACATAATCATCATAATATTTCTACGACTAGTAGTACAAGTAGAGATAGGTCAATGAATAAAAATTCTTCATCTTCTAATCATCATCATCAACAACATTCAAGGAGTTCCACAATGGAACAACAACAACAACAATCATCGTTACCTTCATCCAGGATTAAGTCAAAGGAAAAGACATACCGAGAGCTTCCGGATCATGAAAGAATTCCTGGACTAGATAAAGATACAGCCCGGGTTACTCTGCATGGCAGCATAGAAAATTTTAATTTGAGTCAACATCATATCTACTCTGAACCCCTATTCGAAACTCATCCTTCACTACCTCCACCAAATTCAAAAGATAATAATAATAAGAAACGATTCTCTTTTGCTTTCTGGAAATAATAATAATAAAAATATTAATAATTAATAATATTATTATTTTGTACTATATTTTATTTAGATGATGAAAATATTGTATATATATTGTATAATATTTTGAATATTGTATTGTGGTCAATATCCACCAATATTGAATATTGAGAGACACACGTCTCAATCCGCATCTCGCATCATTCTTTTTTTGGTCTTATCATTGTTAAGTAATAAATAATTAATTAATAAATATTATTTTGTAACAACTCTGATCCATCTCCTTGTCTGATGCCATAATGTAGTAAAATGTACTTAATACTGACAAGAAAAAAAGTTTGTGAACTTAAAAATGGAGTATGAAGAATGTTTTATTTTTCTGGGTAAAGATTTGTAATGAGCATAACTTTAAACATTTATAGTTAGGAGAAAAACCAAATGTAACTGTGAATCTTTTAGTTCATAGTACAATGCAAATTTTCTCAAATACACGTTTATATTATAGAACTAATCTCAAATCTCTAGACACAGTTTAGAAACAATGAAAAATAAAAAACCATACTATTTTTTCCCTCTAACAATAATAATAATAATAATAATAACTTTTCTAGCCTTAGAATATAAAACAAATATGAGCCATTGCATATGAATTATGATCCGTTTGGATTTTATAATTTAAACCTAGTGGCGATTCTGGAACTAAATTTTAGAGAATAGAGCTGTGCAAAAGATGAAAAGTTTTATATATTGCTTGGCGGGAAAATTTTCTCCGTGTTGTAATATTTTTTCTGTGCACAGCTCTATTTTTTCTGCGATTGCAGCGCATAAATTATAAAATCCAAACGGACCATAATTCACATTAGACGGCTAATATGTTTAATATTTAATGCACGAGAAATAAAAAGAATCAAGAGTCATTCACCCGCTTGCCATTGTGATAATTACCATTGAATTTGTATACGTATAGGTAAACATATGTATATTCTTTAGTTAGTTTTTTAAGATTTTTAATTACAAAGAGTAATATTCAATATTGAATTTGTACGTTTTATTTTATAGCCTTTAATTTTGGGGCTCTTAATCAGATATTTTACAAATCCTGAAAATTATGATGCATACTATGGATATGGAATGGCATTATCACTCTGTGTCACTGCAGTGTTAATCAACATTACACATCATCCATATTTTTTCTCAGTCACTCATATTGGTAAGTAAAACATTTGGTCTAAAAACTAAATTAATAACTATACGCTACATGTACGTTGTACATGCTAAGTATAATGCTAAAACGAAATGTGTAATTTTTAGCTGTTTTATTTTTTATGCTTATTGCTATATTTACTTAGGTATGCAAGTTAGGATTGCCATTTGTGCTTTATTATACAGAAAAGCAACAAAACTAAGCCAGAGCTCTCTACAAAAAACAAATATTGGTCAACTGGTGAATTTGTTGTCTAATGATGTCAACAGATTAGACATTTCTTCGATTTTCATCCACTATCTTTGGATCGGACCTTTGACTACTGTGATAATTACAGTTATTCTGTTCCAGTACTATGGACCTAGCTGCATATTGGGACTTGCTATTTTAATTTTGTATGTCCCTTTTCAAGGTTTGTTTGCTATTAGCAGTACACATTTATTGCGTATATGTATTTATTGAATATATTATTGTGTGTACATATATAAACATGATTTATATTGAACCATCTCTTGCTATACACTTAGAAAACCTTCAATCTATATCTTACTAAAAAACACAGCTGACATTTGCAAAATACTTTACATACTTACAGGTTTTATAGGAAAACAATTTTCTATTCAAAGACGTGCTACAGCTACACGTACTGATGTAAGAATAAGGAAAATGACTGAAATTATCAGTGGTATAAAAGTGCTGAAAATGTTTGCATGGGAAAACTATTACGGAGAAATTGTGGATGCTGCACGGAAGTAAGTACATAATATAAATATATCATTGAAACATATTAAAAGTGAATTGTGTATATAGTGTGAAGATGGCATATTGTTGTGTACTATGTACTAATGACTTTTTTGTTTAAAAAATTTTAGAAATGAAGTTGTTTGTATTAAAAAGACTTCACGTTTACGGGCACTGAATTTAACTCTATTTGTCACATCTTCAAAAGTTATCGTATTCCTAACTCTGCTCGTGTTCGTTTTATTAGGACATCATCTAACGGCAGAACTAGGTATGTATAATATATTCGATTTACATAATCTTGAAATAAATTTAACATGTAACTTGGACACTTTGATGAATATTTTCTATTTTCTATTAATTTTACAGTGTTTGTTACTCTCGCTCTCTACAACAATGTACGCCTAGTTATGACGCTATTTTTCCCTTTGGGTATAATGTACTTTGCTGAATGTAAAGTTTCTATTTCCCGACTGAATGATTTTCTACTATTAGAAGAAAGAGATGATAATACAATTAAAAACTTACAATTTGATTCTATTGCACCTCATGGTAACTCTTCAACTGAAGAAAACACTGGTGTGTTCATGAAAGATGTCAGTGCAAAGTGGAATCCTGAACAATCCGAAAATACCATTGAAAATATAAGTTTAACGGTTAAACCTGGGCAACTTGTATGTATTATCGGAACGGTGGGATGTGGGAAGGGGAGTATATTGAATGTGATTCTCAAAGAATTGCCCATAAACCATGGTAGTATCATTATAAATGGAACAGGTAAATTTTCTTACTATATAGTCAGTTCTTTTTGCCTATAACCTACAACATATTATCACATCAGAGTACATGAAAACTTCCCATTCAAATTTCCATGTGTTTTACTTCTTTTCTTAATAATTCACAGTGTCATACTCAAGTCAAGAACCATGGCTGTTCTCAGGGACTGTTAAAGAAAATATACTATTTGGGAAACGTTTCAAAAAAGAGTGGTATGATAAAGTAGTTGATGCTTGTGCATTGAACCGTGATTTCGACATACTCCCATATGGAGACAATACTCAAGTTGGTGAACGGGGTGGGACTCTTTCTGGAGGTCAAAAATCACGTGTTACACTCGCAAGGTATAGTATATTATTATATTCCTTATATTATTTTCATTTGTAGTGCATTTTAAAGTACCTAAAACAGATGTTTGAAGGGGTCTTGTTATTTTTATTTTTTCACTATTCCAAAATAGGTCGATTTATGCAGATGCTGATATCATATTACTTGATGATCCACTTTCTGCAGTGGACACAGAAGTTGGAAAACATTTATTTAATTCAATGAGTACCGGAATTCTAGCTAAAAAAACGCGAATTCTTGTCACACATCAACTTCAATATATGAAATATGTTGATCACGTAATTGTGCTGGAAAACGGGAAAATTTCCGCTCAAGGAACTTTTGATGAGTTAGTAAGAAAAGGAATCAATTTTGATCAAATGGATGAAAGTTTTAAATCTTCTCAAGCAAATAAAATCTTAGTACAGCCACAATCATCACCGATAACTATTCCTACTCGTTTACGTTCTAGTTCAGTGTCATCTAAAGGTTCAAAAATTTCAACTACTAGTCCATCTCGAAACGGGGTTTCACCCGCTTTACTAAAAGTTCGAAAAGATTCTGAAACTGAAGTTTCATCCGAAAAGAAGAAGCAATATGCCCAAACAAACCCGTTTGAAAATACTGATAATATGGAAGAAGTTCCACTTGATGATGATAACAATCCGATTGAAAAAGTACAAATTGAAGATGATTGTCCTCCAGTAGAAACAGAAGAAACTCAAACCGAAGGAAAAGTATCACCAGCACTATTTGGGAAATATTTTCGGGCTGGTTCAAATTATTGTACTTTCACGATTTTCATGTTTATGAATATTTTTTGTCAGATACTCTTTTCTGGATCTGATTATTGGTTGACACTATGGACTAGTGCTGAAGAGTCTAAGCAGAAAAATGAAACATTACATTACGATGACAGTGATCCTCGTTACTACATATACAATAATAGAGATTTTCAGATATACGGCTTTTCAGTTTTGTGTATAGTGCTACTAATTTGTTCATACCTGCGAAACATTCAATTCTTTCATATGTGTTTAAAGTCATCAGTCAACTTGCATAGAGATATGTTTAATGGAATAATTCGTGCACCAATGTCATTTTTTGAGTCAAATCCAGCAGGTATTTTATGTTTTTCATTATATTATTATGAGAGCTGGAGCTTTTGGAAATGACCCTATAGATATTGTCATTTCTAAGTTTCAAAACTCTCGATTTATACATGAATATATTATATATATATGAGTCTGATAGCCATTTTAAATTGATATTTGAGACAAAATATGTGTGTGTACACACAATTATAAAATATAAACAGAGATTTCGTGAGGAAAATGAGAAATGTTGTTACATGTATGTGTGTTAGGTACACACTGTGTACCTAATATATATTATGTATTATATGTTTGCACTTTTATTCAGGAAGGATATTGAATAGATTCAGTAAGGACATGGGACAAGTTGATGATGAGTTGCCTATCTGCTGTTTTGATTCATTTGTGGTAATTTTTCTACCATATATAATATTTTTTATTACAATGCCATATATATATATATTGGAGTTTATAGTATTTTTGTGTGTATTACTCGTAAATGGATTGCTTATAAATAAATGCATTCCTGTAAGTTTTAAAATATAAAATGACACATGGTTGAAATTTTGGCTCTCCATATAGATCTTCTTAAATATGATTGGAATAATTCTGCTAATAGTAATGGTGAAACCATTACTGTTAGTACCAGCTATTTTCCTCTTTATATTATTTTACTACTTACGTCAATTTTATATGCGGACTGCTCGAAGTATTAAGAGGTTAGAAGGGATTGGTAAGTGAATTTTTTTATGTTTAGCACTCAACAAAAGTTATTCTTGATGAAATTTAATCGATAACATATACCATCTTTGGTATCTTTCTGTTTTTGCTACAAACAATTTGTAGCCAGAAGCCCAGTCTTTTCCCACCTTAGTACATCCCTGTATGGATTGACGACTATTCGAGCATTTAAGACTGAAAACGAATTTATTACACTGTTTGATGAAAAACTTGATGTACATACATCAGCTTGGTATTTGTTTTTAGGTATGTATAATAATATATAATAATAAATAAAAATAATGTACGAATACTTGAATTTCATTGTCATTTTCTCAAAAAAATGGTCTGTAATATTTATACGAATACATATATCAGTTGATCAATGATTACACGTTTTATGGCGTCTCTTTCATTATGTTTCATTTTCATAGCCGGGACAAGGTGGTTTGGTGTGTATTTGGATTTGCTTTGTGTCATGTACATCACTGTAGTTACATTTTCGTTCATGTTTTCTGGTAACAATGGAAGTGAGGTCGGACTTGCAGTAAGCTCATCGATTTTATTAACTGGAATGTTGCAATGGGGCCTGAGACAATCCGCAGGTTACCGATTATTAAGATAGTATTTTTGAAAGCAGTGTAACATTTGAGCTGTAGAATAATTATTAAATATATAAAACCATCTTTCTATATTTTGTTTTAAATTTTGTGTATCTTTTTTTGTTCTGTATTTTTCACTTTTGGTTGATCCGTTGCTTCCGTTTCACTTGTACGTCTGATCCTACAGAGCTTGAAAATCAGGTCTATATATATCTATATATATATATGTTTTGTTGCATTTTTAATAACTAAAAGTATCAATAATCGTGATTCATAAATTTTATAATACATTTTCTTCTTTTGTATCTGGTCTCTGCATTTCTTAGATGGTAGCTGTTGAAAGAATAATCGAATACTCTGACTTGAAATCTGAAGCATTAGAAACAGGTATGTGAAGCATATATACAAATCATGTTTAAATAAGACTTTGTTATATGTACAGGGCTGCTGTGTACATGGTTTATAAACTGACTAAAAATTATACAAATATCTGTAGATACACATGTGGATTCGGATTGGCCCAAACATGGACATATTCAATTCAAAAATGTTTCTCTTCAATATGATGAAAGTGACGATAACAAAGTTTTAGAAAATTTAAACTTTATTATCGAACCGTGTGAAAAAGTTAGTTACACTTTGGCCATAGGATATGATATATATATATTTCAGTTTTTTCTTCTCTTTTTGTGCACAAAAATTTTATACATGTATGTATACATACGAACAACAGTGATGACTTTTTGGTTCTTTTTTTTCAGATAGGCATAGTGGGTCGTACAGGTATGTATATAATATGTAACATAAATAACACTACAAACAAAAGTAAAACATTTACACATGTCTAAAATGAATCAAATTACATGTACAATGATTTGAATTATTTTCAGGCGCTGGTAAATCCTCATTGATTTCCGTTCTGTTTCGTATGTATGAGCCTACTGGAAAAATATTAATTGACAAAGTCAATATCCAGAAAATTGGACTACATGATTTACGTACTAAACTGTCGATTATACCTCAAGACCCAATCGTATTTTCTGGGACAGTACGAAAGAATCTGGATCCTTTTGATAACTATACTGATGATCAAATATGGAACGCGTTAGAAGATGCCCATTTGGCTTCATACATCCGACAGCTATCGGGATTAGACTCTACAGTAACTGAAGGGGGAATGAATTTTTCATGTGGTCAAAGACAACTACTTTGCTTAGCTCGGGCGATTCTATTTTCAAATAAAATACTTGTACTTGATGAAGCTACAGCTAGCGTGGATACAACGTAAACAAAAAAATACATTTCAGATTCATTTTTATTTTTGTCTCCAACTACAAATGTAATTGTTCCACTATTAAATAATATGTTACTTTTATTATGGTGTCTGGTATATGATTATTTTTATAGAACGGATTCATGGATACAGTCAACAATACGAACAAAGTTTAAAAATTGTACAGTCATTTCAATTGCTCATAGACTGAACACAGTAATGGACTGTGATAAAATAATGGTATTAGATTCTGGAAGACTTGTAGAATTTGATGAACCATACAAACTTTTAAATAGTCCAAATAGTGCCCTTTTAAGGCTCGTGGAGCAAACTGGGTCAACTGCAAACGATTTAGTTACGCAAGCAAAAGCGGTAGGTTCGTTTTTGGCACTAAAAAATATGTATATTTACTTTTCCACTTACTTTTTGTTAAAAAATGACTTGCTTTTGAATCATATACTATTAACTATGAATAATGAATAATTTCACATTTACTTACAAAAATTGACTATAATTTGACAAAATTTTCTTTGATTTTTGTTTTCATTTTAGGCTCATGAAAAGCGTTCATCAGAAGCGGAACATTCATGATAAAAACAGCCTTATATGTACAATAATATAATATATTTTATGTTTTACATCATGTTTTAATTCTTGTAATTAACCTTTATGTATACCTTTTTAAAGACACAAACAAAACTTAATTTTGAACTACACCATTGTGTACACACACACATTACACACATATTATAGTTATTTACATTTTACATTTATATATATATATATTATGCAGCACGCAGCATCTCATAGTAAATACCAATAAAATATACATACTTATGTATATTTTTATTAACAAATTACGTTTTGTATGTACACGTAAATGTATGTATATTATCCTTTTTATCATCCATTTATTTGTAAAAATTAAAGCAAAAACTGAATAAAAACAGTGGAAAAACGTACTGAAAAAATATTTTATTGCAGTCCTTGTTGACATCTTATAGCATGTCATAGAGTAATTCAGGCGCACATATAGATCTGGATTTGAAGTAAAAAATTATTTTCCACCGAGGGGAATCTCCGTCAAATTTTTTGTGGGTAACTACCAATCGTGACTTGTGAAATTTTTTATGGAATTTTTATTTTTTTAAAATTTTGAAAAGTATATAGGCATGTGCGCCTCCATTAGTTGTGACAACGTATTTAAAGAAAAAAATTAATTCGAAT
>JAQGBH010007943.1:0-10346 GCA_034698265.1 Sminthurinus aureus | reverse complement strand
ACCATGACAACAGTTACAATATGAGACACAATTTTTTTCACAATGTACGCCGTTTTTTTAACGGTACCCCATTATTGAGATGATGTATTTTTAAACATTTTTCTTTGACATGTTACAAGAAAAAGTAATGAAAAAGTGCAACTTGAGCCTTAAATATCTGTGATTCAGCATTTGGCATTCGGCATCGTGTTTTATGTTTTTATGTTTTTCTCATTTTAGATTTTAAAAGAACGATTTTCGTTTGTGTACATTTGCATAACTTTCAATCCGAATTTAGAATCCAGTTTTGATGTTTTATATTTTGGTCTATGAAAAATTTCCATCAATAAACTTTCAGTATTTAGTGTAATAATACTCAATAATACGGTCATGTTTGTCTACAATTTTATGCAATCCGCAATATTGTTATACTCATTATGGTATGTAATGACAATCTTGATGTTACTGTCTGTTTTACCGCGTAGACAGTAGGTAATTTATTCCGTAATCAGATAATAAATGTGTAGTTACATAATACACAATATACAATTAAAAGCTGCTGATCATGACATCATGACTATGCTAGTTGTACACATTATGCAGATGAACTTGTATATAGAATAAAACAATATCTGCAATTATAACCATTTAATTACAATTTGTCCAGATTCTATAAACACCAAGCACTAGCAACTGCTGCATTCATGTTTTCATACCTGTGTCTATAGTGTCTGTAGTCTGTACAGTGTACACTGTACAATCTACATTCAAATAATGAAGACAAATTTTGGACAATGGATCATTTCAGCTTTCAGGTTCGTTGGAAGTGTTCATCGGACATGTCATCATTGCATTTTCTATTTCTATCCATCATTTTTTGAAAAACTGTAGTAAACCTGCAATATTTTTCTAAGCGTAGGTAGTAGTTAGGAATTAATAGTCAGTGGTGTACAGTGTACTTCACTGTAAAAATAAATTGAATTCTCGACATGGCGAATTCGAAATTCTTATGGGTTTTCCTTGTCTTTTCTTCGATCCTCGTTTTATCACAAGTTCAGAATGCCACTGCCAAAATTTCTTCAAGTAGGATCACGGATACCGATACCAATTCAAATATGTTGGACCAGGGGAAATATGACGGGTATAAAGTGTACTCTGTGATTCTGAAATCCATCAGTTATTTCCCAATCATTGAAGAATTAAAGAGGAAAGTACCCCTGGACATTTGGAAACAGCCAACTCCAGCCACATGGAAATTACAACCAGAGCAATTCAGAACGGATTTCATGGTTTCTGCTCAAAATTCCCAAGTTGTTACTAGTTTCCTCAAATCCCATGAGGACAAATTGAGTTTTAGAGTGATGATTCAAAATGTTGGTTCTCTTATTGACGAGCAACGGGAAGAGAATACTAAAGGGTTGAGATCACAAAATGGGCGATTGAACTGGAATGCTTATTTTCGATCTGAAGAAATTTATTCTTGGCTTGATGAACTAATTTCTAATAATTCGGATGTTGCTAGCCTATCAACGATTGGAACATCCACGGAAGGAAGACTATTGAAATTAGTCAAGATTTCAAAGCCTGGATCACCAACGAATAAGAGTGCCATTCTCATTGATGGAGGATTTCATGCACGGTAATTAATTATGAATTTACAGTTACAAAATAAATGATAGAGTAAAACAAAAGTCTTCTGAAAATCTTCAAATCAAGTTCACAGGGATTAACAATTAGAACTTTTGGTGCTGTAATTAATTAGTCTGCATAATTTTTTATGGCGTGTAGTGAATGGATTTCTCCTGCGATTGTCACCTACATTTTGGACCAGGTTCTAAATAACCGGACAGCTAATAGCGTGGTTCTCGACAATGTTGATCTTTATATCATTCCCATTGTGAATGTGGATGGTTATGAACATTCACATGAAAGGTCTCGACTTTGGAGGAAAACGCGATCAAATCATGGAAGCCCCTTTTGTTTAGGCGTAGATCCAAACAGGTAAATACGTGGTTGAATGAATAATATTGAGACATTGACTTGCTGCTGACTATACCATTTATTTATGTTGTATTTTTTCAGTTTTATATGATATTTACATGGATTATGGATATGTAATTTGTTTTATTTAAATAGAAATTTTGATTTTCACTTTGGAGGACCTGGAACAAGCAACGACAGATGCACGTATAGTAGAAGTTATTGAGTAGTTTGAAAACTATTATTTCAAATGTATTTTGGTTTGGAGTTTGGAGCATTTAGTTTTTGAATAAAGTTATTTTATGAACTGTGCTTATCGTGTAAATACATTTAGGCTCGGAGATTTATCACGGTCCAGAAGCATTCAGTGAACCTGAGACTCGTGCCGTGCGGGATATAATGTTAAATAAAAGTATTAACTGGAAAAGTTACCTAACCATACACAGTTATGGCCAATGGTGGCTAACACCGGTATTGTTTTGTACAATATTTTGCATAAAAACTTCTGACAACTTATTACTAATGTGTTGATTTTCTACAGCAAATGTTCAAAAAAATTTACAATAATTTCTGTACACGTCTTTCATTCAAAGTGGTCCTGGACACACGATTTACCCGAAGATTATCAAGATTTGATTCGGTTTGGAAAGGTCGGTGTGAATGCTATGACAGCAGTACATGGAACACAATTCGTTGTAGGTGCTACGACTCAAATTTTAGGGGAAACTGCAGGAAAGTTGGTCATGATGAATGATTACTCAGTTTGATTAATTTAGACTTTAGTCAGAATTGACAGAAAGTATACACCATGAAATGTCTATTGAAAGTTGTTTATTGTATTTTCTATTTTTTTTACTGCTTTTTAGGCTGTGCAGATGATTGGGCAAAGGTTGGTTGGATGTTGTATTAGATATTATTTTTTGAAAATATTTCATTTAAATTAACATTAAATAAAATATACTCATGGTAGAAATTTGCATGATTTTAAGTTGAACTTGTATGCTAATACTGGGAAAATATTTCCATTTCATTCATTAAACCAGGCGGTTGCAGGCATCAAGTACGCGAGTACGATTGAAGTTAGAGATACTGGAAGGTAAAATATTAAATATTATGCAATAATTACTAATCCATAACTTTTAAACTCGATACTTGAATTCTTACTTAAAAGTTAATGGTAACATGTTTTGCTTTTTGCCATTCCATTCTTCACATTTTTCTCTCGTCATTTTAGATTCGGCTTTCTTCTACCTCCCCAACAAATTCAAGCTACTAGTGAAGAAACTTGGGCTGGTATACGAGCTGTTTCTCTCTTCAATTTTTAAACACGCTCTAAGCACTCCAAAATTCACGATATAAAACTTCAGTGGTTGAAAACCTTTTTTGTAAAGTTTGCAATTATAATCAATATTGTTGTTGTTGATTTGAATTTTTAATTGTGCCCATTAACAATTATCAATTATTATCATTATCAATTGATATAGTTCATTTTTACCTTTAAGGCTGTACGATATACGACTTAGGAAATTAAACTGAAACTTGCCAACAAAATTTTGTTTGGAGTTTTGGGGTTTTTAGGACGTCAAATTGGGAAGTGGATAATAAAAAAATACATTATAAACGGTACTCTTTATTCTTATGGTCGTTCACCATAACTTTTCGTCCTTTTATTACCTTTTATCTTTTATACTTACGTTTTGAAACTTGAAACGTCTTAATTTTTAATGAAGCATCAACTTTGTGTATTGCCATTACAGTTTTAGAGCTTAGAGTTTTAGAGTGATACATATTTTGACCTAAAAGTAAAAAATAGTAAACATAATGAATAATAGACTAGTAAACGTTGTAAATTTTAACGCAAACGCAAGGATGCTCACCAAATTATGTTGTATGTACAATGTACATTGTACATGGGATAATATTCATTCTTCATAACATAACATATAACATGAATTTGGATTTCCTTCCTTTTTCTGCTATATACCTACCGATTTTGATCGTGAACACCCGAAATGCTCTTAGGGTTAGCAGTACATATCCTGTATGTTGGAGATATAGTGCATAGATACTGGATACACTGTACTTTCTACTTCGTCTGCTTTCCCTTTCACTGGAGACTGGAGCCTAACTCTGAACTCTGAAACACTTTCTCTATAGCTTTATGCATAATATATGATATAGCTACTGGATACTATACTAGAAACTGAATACTTGTGTAAATACCTGTAGATACATACGTAGAAAAATAGAGAAGAAAAAAGAAAGATAGGCCAATTGCTTTCTCTCTCTCTCGCTCTCTGTTCTTTCCCTTTCCTCCTTTCTTTTTACGCTCACACAAACTGTATGTTCCACGTAGCTATAGATTCTTTTTAATTCCTGTCTCTACTGTACATTCTACTTTTAAGTTTCGACTTTAGACGTGCGAATAGTGTAGCTAATAGCTAGTGTAGATAGCGTAGAATCATTATAAGTGACACATTTAATCATAATTAATCCATCTTCCTAAAATATCATACAACTTTAAAAATTCAAAACAGAAGCAACAAAAAATTATAAATTATCATAAATCATAAATAAACATATTCGTTGGACTGCTTGTGTTCCATATTTATATTTCATATTTCATAATGGAAAAGAACAAAAGAAGAAAGAAAAAGAGAGGAATCACAAGTCAGAACCTGACCTCTTAGTTTTTATTATTTATAATCAAACACAACAAACGCAAACGATAGACTTTTATATTTTGTTCGGCGTTTTTAAGATTTAAGATTTACATATAGTCAAAGCAGTCGACATTCGATCAAAGAGTGAGAGTAAAAAAGTAAATAGAAAATTAACAAATTATTTTTCTTTCTTCAAATGAGTCCTAACGCTTCCTGTCTAGTGCAAAATATTTAACATTTTAAACATTATGATAAAACACAGAAAGTGCACAGAAGATCCATCAGCCGTTTCTCGTTGTCCGCTGTAATGAAAATTTGTTTATTTCATTATGTGTTGCATAATACATTGAAAATAACAAACAAACTGACAACATTGAGAAGATAAATCAACAGTTGTCCTAATCCGTGTTCCGTAATCATTCAAATCTCAAATAAATTTTCACTTTCTCTTTTAACTATTGAATACGTAGTCTGTGGGGGAAAGTAAAAAGAGGAGAACAATTTGAAGAGCTTTGTTGTGTTAATTCAGTGACAATTTGAACAATGTAGAGCTAGATAAACGGAACGGAGACTCAAAACTCGAAAAGTCAGAGAATGATCTTTCACCTTTCATCTTTCATGTAAAAACCTAACAATCAATCTTTATTCCTTTCGTCCATTTCCTTGAATGTGATATAATACATAATATATGAAACGCTAAAACAGAATGTATTTATAAATATTAAAGTGAATATTGATACAAAATAGCAGAAATTGTAAAAATAAAGTGTAAGTACACCATTTAGACTACCATTCAAAAAGCATTGGAAATTGAAAATAACAATGAGTGTGAATGAAGATGAGATTCCACGTGTGGAAAAACTCTACTGTTGTGGAAACTCTAGTTTGCGGGAAGCTGTTTATATATCAAAGTTGGATTTGGTAAGGAGTATAAAACAATTTAACAGTCATCAATTCTCAATCTTAAAGCAAAAAACAAAAATGAAAGGTCATGTACTAGAACATCATGCCTCAAGAACTACATATGAATGACCAGCTAAAATTGTTTGATTTTAAAATTATTGTAGGGCTTGGCCGTCTTCTCACTTTTGTGTGTCCTAAGTTTTGCCATCGTATTTGCTGGTAAGATATTTCAATAAGCTGTCGTAAGCTGTTTGCTGTGACAATTTTCAAACTTCAAAATACTCATTATCATTAGAAATGATAGAAAAAAAGTTGCCGGATATATATGAAAATGTCCGTGCTGAGATGAATGACTGATAACGTGTGTTACTGATTTTTATTTGTTTCTTTATTAGGTGAACCATCATTAATAATGAATATCCAACAAAAGGGCGTCCTTTCCGACTTAAAATTATTTCTTGCGCTACCTTGTGAGTTTAATTCCCACCTAAAAAAGTGGGCAATTTATTTCTATAATATTTAATTACATAATATATACATAATTCATTACAAAAAAATTTGAATCGTTTTGATAATATTTTACAGCATTTTCACAATGGTCCTTTTTAATTGGTCTAAATGTACTGATAATGGTAAACAGCGGCTTTGCCATTCTCCTGTCTTACGCAAGCCAACAGGTATTTAAAATATCAATCAGAGATCAGTCTAAAAATAATAATTTCACTTAATGATTCATTTTTATTTCCTTGCTTTTCCTGATCATAAATAATACATGTGATACATGTGAAAATTCCGTGTCACTTTAATTACTGTTCTATTTATTATTATAGAGAAATATCACCAATTTACGAATTTGGTGTTGCTGGATTATTCTGGATGCTCTCCTTTCAATGTCCGCTCATACTTATGTTGCTACGATGTCAAAAGCCTATATTATGCATATCGTTTTGGCCGTGGTTGTCTTTTTATACCGCTGGTATTGCCTTTGGATTGTGTGGGTCCTCATGAAAAGGACTCGATTAATTGAAGCCGGTTATGAAAATGCCAGTGATGATGAATTTGCAGATGTTGAAACACAAATGCATCAACAAGGAGAAGGATAGAAAATCTGTAATATGTAGGAATTTCAAATTTAATGTGTTTTATTTTCAACTGTCAACTAAAATGGATTCCGTCGAACTTGTACATTGTAGATAGATTGTAAATTATAAATTATAAGCAAAGTATATGAAAAGTATCGCAGTAATTTTTTTGTTCTCTTTAAAATCTCCAGCTCTGATTTTGAGAATCTGCAAACTATACTAAAGTACGTATCACAAAATTATTATTCATTCAGTCGCCAGTCTCCAGAAATTTTCTTGTGCGCTGTACAGGTGAATTTCAATTTCCAATTAAAACGGTAAACGCCAGTAATATTCCAACTAGTGTGTAGTGTCTAGTGTCAGTATGAAAATTACCAGTTGCCAGTATTATAAATTGTAACATATTTATAGTTGTATTGAGCAGGTCATGGAAAGCAAGCGCTTAGACTATACATAATATGATATATGATACGATAAATGATTAAGTTCAACAATATATTTCTTGAAATTGAAAACTACATAGAAATCTAATAGAAATCGACAAGTAAAAGGGCTCTGTGATTACCTACTACAAACTTTTCAAGAGAAAGTCCACACCAAATGAACCAGAAAATATTTTCTCCATTTTTCTCCATCAACATGCTTACAATATTTCACAAAAAAAGACATTTATTTCATAACAAAAAATAATGCCAATGACCATCAAAATACTCTACAGTCTCTATAATATCTAAATCTCTAAATACTCAAAAAGAGAATGAATGGAAGAAACTTGTTTTTAAACCCAAACTATAATAATATATTATTCTTATCCAAAATACAAAACGTCAGTATTATTTATTGTATGTAAAACAGAATCATCACTCCTTCAAACCGTCTTCAGTCTCCATACTTAATTACTAATTACGTGTTACATGCCAGGTTCATCATTAGATATTAGATATTAGATATATTTGACTTTGTACTGTATGCTAAAATTATGTGACGAATGACGAGGAAAAGGAATATTTTACAATATTCAGGGAATTTTATACTTTATACCGTCTACAATATGTATCTATCTTTCATGTTTCATATGTAAGTACAATAAATAATATATAATTGTCTCTTCACTTCAAGATTCAAGACTTGTTTCTTCTTCAACTAATCAAAAATCAAAATGTATTCAAAACAGAAAGAGAATCTTATGTTATAAAATACGACATACAATACAAAATGCTTACAAGACTTGATAATACATTTATGTATATTCTATATATTCTGTAAATAATAATATTAATAAGTATCGTAAATATTTCTACACAAATGAAACACAAAGCACGCTTTAAAAATTATCACACCGTTTGTGTGGCCAAACTCCAAAATCAATGATGCACTGAAAACTACTGTTACCTTTTCTATTGTGTGTACTTGCTATTTACTCTACTTTGAGCTTTATATTTCTAGAAGAAGCTATACTAGGATTTTAAAACGTCATTTTTTTTAGCTATTTGGAGTACCTTATGTTTTGTTGTACTGCACCAGTATTGAGAAAATCGAGAGCTATATAATATCACTAATAATATTTACTACAATGCAGTACTAATAATTACAGACTACGAACTATGAACATTTTGTGAAGTGTGGAGTGTTCCACATTATTTAAAACTGCATCTCTGTACTCTGTATTCTCTATATTATAAACCTTTATACTTTATACATATATGATATGAGCCTCTGTCTTGTTGCCTGCACTGAGCTAAAGCACATAATATACATATATACCATAATATACCTAAGTAAAATCATGTCTAATTTTGCATAAATAATGTGTAAGCTACTGTAGTCATAAGAGTCTTAGATCTTAGAGTTGTACATTGTACATCCATCTATAAATCTATCTATAAACATTGTCATCAGTTGTCAATCGTCTATCCGTCATCCGTCAATCATGTTTCGTACAAACTACAAACTACAAAAATTACAAACAAAAGCAAACAATCAAAATTCCGCAAAAAAATATTCTTATATTGTATTGTATATAATAAAGTGTAGTGTTTAGTGTATAGTAGAGTTAGCTTTGTATAAATATTTGTAAATGTCAATTTATATTGTTACTGTACATCATATTATATAATAAAGTATCCAGTATATACTGTGTGTACACATTGTAAATAATATATTATATGAAATACAATTGTCTTTGTGATCGTGGAGCTTCTCTATATCAATTACGAATATTCAATATTCAGATCATGTTATTATTATTATTATTACTAGATGAATTACACTATTAGTAGTTACTAGTCATTCATTGATTTGATATTATATGTACGAGTACATAAATCACAAACTGTTGTGTACAAAATTTGTAAAAAGATAGAAAAGGGGGGATGGGGAAAATAATCAATGATCAATGTATTTATGTGTGTAAATATACATGTATAAATATAACTATAAAATATAATATATAATCAATGTTGCCAATTACCTATAAATAAAACAAAGGAGAGGAGCGAAACTATATACCAAATAGCAAATATGTAATATTATACAAATGTATGAAGCATAAAGTATGAAAAGCAGATATACATAAGTACAAAAGTACACATACTGAATACTGAAGTATCACAATCCACAATCACATCCTTTTTGTTTCATGTCAAATATTCATGTGGAAAAGTATCACTGCAGATGAAATTTACTCATTTCTATGTAAGTAGTACGTATGTATGTATCATGTATATATGTATCCAATAAGAGTAGAAAGTAAGTACAAAGCACAAGGCAAAGGAGAGCATCGTGTTATTTAGCTTGGCATTTGCACCCAAAAATTACATATCTACCTCCTTCCTCATTCCTCATACTTCATACTTGATACTCGTTGCTCCAACTTGCAACGTCCAATCTCTAACACGATTCTACATTCTACAACGTACATTAAATATACATGACAAAGAACATGGAACATGGAACAACTAACATCTGGAGCATGGAGCATGAAGTTTGGAGTTTACAGTTTAGAGTGCTGAATGAAAGGAGAAAACTGCTTTCACCTTTCTTATTTTTCCGCCTCACTTTCTACTCTCTACTCTATTCACTTTACTCAAGTTTGTTTTCGCTCCAGCCCAAACAACTCAAACTGGAAAACTGGAAAAATAAATGTCGAGAGATTCATGTTATGAGTACTGAGTACTGGGCACACAATATCAATACAGGAGTTAAGTACGGGTGGCAAAGTACAAGTACGTGGAAGCAAAGGTTGCGAATTTCCAATTTTTTTTGCTTTAGGCATAATATATTATTATACAAATATATATAAATTTTTCATACTTTTTTACACTATATTCACGCAAAAATGTATTCATCTGTCCATCACAGAGAGAAAGAGAGAGAGAGAGGGAAAGAGAAGAAAAGAAAAAGAAGAAACGTTGATATAATAATATATTGAATCTTGAATCTAGAATATAGAACATGGAAAAAGAAAGAAAAGTGCGATTTTGTATATGAGTATGAAATATGCACGTAAAACGTACGTATAATATAATATCAATATAATAGTTGTAGATTTCGGTTTCTGTATATAGAACGACCTAGAGCCCAAACGGCTCAACCGATTGACTTGAAATTTGAAACATAAGCTCCTGGGGGGTCAAGTAAGGTCCACGATTTATCAAAAGTGGACTTTGACCCCTTAAAGGGTTCCCCCGGGGGAATCGGTATTTTACGCCTTTAGAAATGACATTTTATTCGGTTTCTA
>JAQGBH010007942.1:0-10346 GCA_034698265.1 Sminthurinus aureus | reverse complement strand
CTTTTTTTTGACACCATCATCATAATTATGCGTTTGGTCAAACGCGCACAATAAACAAAACAATCTCCTGACGAGTTCTGCCCCACGCTCCTCTACATTATAGCATTTCAGGCATATACGAGAGACTTTCATGTGCAAATACTAGTATATCAGCCCAAACCAGAACTGTGAACATTGAATATACCTAGAAACTGACGATACTTTTATAAATCATGCACAAACCAACATTTTTAGTGTCCTACATTTAATTCAATGTGTCCCTATATATAGCTGTAATCACAACCGCGATTGCCCTTTTATAGCTTGGGATAAAAAGGATGAGTTTTTGTGTAATTTTTGATTTTTTTTTTAAAATTCAACAAACTCCATACAACCCACAACTTGTTCAACATATGTAATATTACACTAATAGTGTAGGTATAGACAATTACGAGTAAGTATTTACATGTATAACATAATATAACCTATTACGTATTTATATTTTATATATGTACATGGCAGATTGAATAGGGAAAGTAATTTTTTGATCCATAAAATTATATGGCCTATTGAAACTTCAAGTTAAATAATATAAATCCTTTCTTATACTGTGCTTATTATACTTATTATATTGTGAACTATGATGGATATTATATTATGGCATGTCGTGTAGTGTAAAATGTGTAAGAGGTTGAGCATGTTTTTGTTACGCTCCCTTCCAATAAAAATATGCTGGAAAAAAAACGAAAATGTATATTATATACAGACAAAATATTTCATGGAACGAAAAAAAAAGGTTAAGTACGATGAACTGATTTACATTTTCTTCTAATAACTAAGAACCTTTATATCATGATTGCCATACTTATACATGCACCAAGTTATTACAAATATTTTGAAATAAAAGTTACCGTTATAACCAGACAATAATAATATTTAGTGAAAAGTAGTGGAAGTAGTGTCGTGGTTAGAAGTACATAAAATCCCACATAAATATAGTATAATATGTATCTATGTATATACCAACAGTGTGGAGCCTCTTCTAAATGGAAATTAGACTATAATATGTTATATGTACATTATATTACAAGGGGTACTATTACTACTCCATTATTGTTATTGAAATTTGATGGTTACAAATTACTGAAAAATATAATAATATACACAAATAAGAGTACATCCATCCATCCACATGAACCAAACATAATGTGTAAGTAAGTACCTGGTTTTTTTCTCTCTCTCTCTCACTTTGTTGAAGTTTTGTCTTTCTCCTTTTTACATAAAATATAATACAAAAAAAAAACTCAATGCGTATATTATGTTACACATTTAAAGTATTTAAACAACACAACAATTAGTGTCATTATGTAAAAAAGCAAACTGACAATTGACACGAGACTACATGACAGGTCGATGAACTTATGGAGGCTACAACAAGTGCAATTCTATTTCTAATTCCAAAGACATGCCGACACTATAATATATCATAATAATTTTGCAAAATAATAGCAAACAATACTTATTACTACTACTACATTACTACATTACTACTATTCTTATGTCTTATTGTATCTCAATATTCCATATCCATCCACAAAATAATGTCCTATTATGTCTATCTTTCTATCTATCCATTTATAAAATCACACCAAAGGCACATAATATATGTATATGCATGTATGTACAATGTGGTCTAATATATTATGTTGTATGTTTATGTAACACAATTAGAGCCATAGCTGTTATCACAATAGAATAATGTTCAAATTCGAATATACATAAAATAAAGAAAAGACAAGAACCATCGTCGTAATACATCGGCATTGTAATATTTCAAATATATATATATATATAGCAATAAATAAACTAGGATAATGATAATAATTATTATTGTTATTATATACCTAGCTTTTAACTAACTCTCTTCTTTTTATTTCTATGATATAGCTATATGGATTGACAGTTTTGAATTTTGAACTACATGTTACTTAATATTATACAACATGCGTTCTTATTATTATATTATGCATCTGTACACAAGCAAAAATTTGATTTCACATTAGAACAGAATGTTGTGATTCTCGTTCTTTCTCTTTCTCTCTCCCTCTCCCTCCCTCACTCTTTGGATAAATTTACCTACACGTGGACATTATAAAAACAACAACATGTAAATCAGACTACAATTTGAATGCATGACATTTAAATAAATCGGAAGTTTTCCAAATAATAAAAAAAAAACACATAAAAGTACATCCTTATTTTCCTTGTACACTATACACTATAAAATGAACAAGTGCTCATTTCTTGTATAGTTATGCTCGTTGTATTTTTTTTAACCATTTAAGATAATATGCACCATGTTATCAACCTTTACATTGACTCTATGTTAATATTTTTACACATACCTAGCACATAGGTGAGTGAGTTGTGAGTTGTTAAGGAAAACTTTGTCATATTTCATGAGAGTCAAAATCCTAATACCCTTTAAATTAATGTATAATATATAAAAATACATAAAAAGAACTCTACTATGTATAACATTATGCAAAAAGAAGAATCTGATGATAAAGACAGGAAAGGCTGAGTGAAAAAGAGTTAAAGGGATAGAGAAAGAGGGAGGATAACGATGAAAGATTCTCAAATGACGTTGGCTTTTGGTGTGAATGTCTCGAGTCGTTGAAAGCAATACTACGGAGGATAGCTGCAGGCTTAACCGCCACAAGGCCATATCATGCCAAGGCCAACATCAACAGCAGAGTCGGAGCATAAAGAATTCCATATTAAAATAATAGCGAGAATAATGAATGACAATTCAGACAAAAATTCGCCAAAGTTAAACCCCAGAGCCACATAATATATATTATACATACATTGTATATTATATTATGATATGACTAATTCCATAAATTACAACAAACCATAATATTATAACAACAGAAAATACACACACACACACGTGAACCTGGAATATTATGTGAGATTGTGTGTTAGTTGATACGTGTTTCCAGATTTTTATAGATTTAAATATCTCTCTGTATGACTAAGGCAATCCTACATCTACTACTACACATATTTCACTCGCCATTTCTCTAAACCTCTATCCCCTGAATCGTCTGACATGAAATGACTTGAGCCTTTTTTCCCTGTATGACTAAAACTAAAACTTTCCTGGATGGAGGGAGCAAACGTTTTTTGTTGACTAATGAATGAATGAATTAATTAATTAATGATGATTAGTTAAGTGGAAAATGGATGAAATTCTAAGACTACATAATATTACTATTATAAAATTGTTTTTATGAAATAAGATGATACACATTTTTGTATGCCATTTTATCACCTACTTACGATGAAAACTTCTTTATGAATGGAAATGATGATGAATGAATGAATGAATGAAATGAAGAGAGAAAAACTATACAATACAAAACATAAAGTAGTAGTAAAAATCGGAAACGTATAATGATATTATGAAAATGCACGTTTTAAATAAATGATCTGGAATTTGGAATACATGACAATAATAATGTATTATTTGTAAAACAAAACATCAATATTTTTATTCCATTCAAAGAATATATAGATATATATAATATATATATTTACGGATGATAATCTTTTATATAGATCATCAAAAAAACATAAAGGTGAAGGCCACAGTCAAAAAAAGGGGGAAAAAAGTTCCTTGTCAAAAAAGTCATCGAAATAATAATATGTAAAATTACATACTAGGTCATAATATAATAATCATAATCCTGTAATACATAATAAGCGTGTGTAGCTTAATCGTAAAGACAAAAAAAAAACACAATACAGTAATAGTAGTAAGAGAGTATAATATAATACTATGATATCATAATAATAGTATATATAGTAAGAAAAGTAATAGTACAATAATATTATAGAAATTATATAATATATATAGGTGTAATAATAGTAGTAGCAGTATATAATATATATATATATATATAATCTAATAATATATATATGTGTTTTTATAGGAAAATTATACGAATTCCTGATAACTTTACTGCCGGGGTTTTTCTAGAATCCGCAATAACTGTATATAATATTATCTTATAATTCATTACTCTTTTTTTTTTTAAATTCAGAAAAAAAAAACAGGAGACGTATAAGTTAAGATAGTCGTAGACAAGCTTATTTGTTTGTATCATAACATTTTGTATCAGAATAATAATAATATATAATACCTATTTTTAAATATATAGATATAATATCTATTTCATAATAATAATAATCTATATTGTATTCGCTCATCGTATTATCAAATACAACAAGTTTTAAACCTCTGGGTATTACAATGTTGCTAATAATAATAATACAGATATAATATAATAATATATATATTCGCAATATCGATAACTATTTTCTAAATATAATCATAATAGTTGGTTTTACCTATACATATTATATATGTTTTGAATATATTTTTAATATGTAATAATATTATATTATGTAGTAGTAGTAGTAGTAGTAGTATAGCAGTTACAATATTATTTTAATGTGTACATATATAATTTATGTATATAATATATAATAATATATTAAATGGATTTCTCTCGGTAAACATGATACATATATGTATATCTAATATATATATTTATAATATATTATACAGCTTTGTGTGTCTGTGTTCAAAAAAAAAAGTTATTATTCTTTGATGCATATATCATTTTTTTAAAACTATTTTTACTCTTTTTTTTTTCTTTTAAAGATTTGTATACTTTAAAGTTGTATAATATACTTTCGATAAACGGTTTCTTTTCTTCGCTACGATTCGTACATAATTTATGTATTTATATATATATATTAGATTAGTTTGTTTTCTTTTGTTACTTTTAAGATTATAATAATAATATAATATATTATGTGTAGTATAATATGTTATTATACTACACATAATATTATTGTTAAAAACTAAATAATTAATTATTATTCGTCAGAAATGCTGCTCTATTTCTCAAATTTTCATTTTTGACTTTCAGATTGTGTTCTTCACGGAGGAGACGTTTTTCTACAGACTTAAGATTATTAATATACTCACTAGCTCGTTTTAAGATTTCAACTTTGGAACACTTAGCAGCTTTATTTAGAGGGGGAACTAATTTCTTTAATGTATCGAAACTATTACGAAGATCGATTCGTCTCATTCTTTCCATATTATTATGAGTTTTTGCTTTTTTCGGTTTACCATTATTATTATTATTCGAACTATTATTATTATTAGAAGAAGAAGAGGAAGAAGAATTACTACAACTAGAATTACTAAGTGATGAGGAAGCGGACGAGATACTGGTTAAACTGTTATGATGAATTGGTGAACTAGGTGATAACTCTTGTTTTGGTTTATGAATGGCTTTTTTCATTTTTTTAGAAGGCAGTTTATTACTGTTATTATTATTATTATTAAAACTACTACTACTACAAGTAAAACTCTTCATCAGTTTTCCAGACGAACCTGATAATGTGGTTGAAGTTGTGGTGAATGTTGATGCACTCATTGATGTTGTAGTTTTGAACTGAGCTCCATTGAAATCTAAAATACCTTTGACAGTCTCTCCACTTCCAGTTAGTCGGATAACTTTCTTTCCAGGACCATGCTGTGCGACGAGGAAGGGTTTTTGTTGTAAAGTTTCCATTAATTGTTTTAATGGAACTAGGATTTTGGTTTTTTTTGTAGTTGACTCTGCAGAAATTTCTTCTTTAATAATAATTCCGGGAATTGCATCACTGGATGTTGATTGAGGATATGATGATAATGATTGTTGTAGTAGTTGTTGTTGTTGAGCAGAAAATTGTAAAGCTGTTTGCGAGGATAATGATAATGGTGAAAGTTGAGGAAGTGGACCAATACCATTGAAAGCGTATGAATGATCACTCAGTGCTATACTATTCATTGGAGCTTTATTTAATAAGTCCTCATCGTATTCTTCTTCTTCTTCCACCTCTTCATCATTGTCTTGTTCCATTCTACTACATCTTGTACTCTCGTCATCTTCATCATCTTCTTCCTCCTCTACCTCTTCTTCTTCTTCTTCTTCATCTTCTTCTTCTTCTAAATCTGGAGTAAGAAGTCTTAGATTATGTAACGAGTCTTCATCTTCACCAAAAGCTTTATTAAAGTCAAATGGATTATAAGAACTAGAGCCGAAGATTTCATATAAACTGTCTTGATGTGTATCCGACTCACAGGAGCCAGCCCACATACAATCATGTTTGATTTCAGTAATGTCATTCTCAAGTTTAACTTTTAATGGTTCATTATCTAATGAATTTGAATCAGGATGTTGATGGTTATGATGATGATGATTATGATCATGATGATGATGGTGAAGATTAGTATTATGATCAAGATTAATTGGGTTTATTTCTTCTCTTTCGTCTTCTTCATCTTCCTCCTCCTCCTCTTCTTCTTCCTCATCAATATTATCATAAGTAAACATATTGAAGAAATTGTCATATATATGAGAAGTAAATTCTTCTGTAATTGGTTCTGTCTTTGGATATCGATTAAATGATTCTTCTAATTCTGCATCTGTATCATTATTACTATTACTATTATTATTACTACTACTATGATGATGGTTGTTGTTGTTGTTGTTGCTGGTATTGGTATTTTTATTATTATTATTATGATGATGATGATTTAATTCGTTGTTGTCATCACTGTGTTGATTGTTGTTGTTGGGAGTAATAGTAGGTGTAGTAGTAGTAGTAGTAATAGTAGGAGTTGTATTAAAAAGAAAATCACCACATTTTGTTTCATCTTCACTGTCTTCAAATTCATCTGGATCAATTTTTATCGTTAAATGGTGGTGATGAAGGGAATCTCTATTATTATTATTAATAGTATGATGATTATGATTATGATGATGATGATCCATTTGAAAATTTATTGCTGCTGTAGACATTGTTTCTGGGTCTGAACCATCTGAATGATCTGGAGGTGATGGTGGATTTGTTGGTGGGGGAGAATCTTCAAATGTATATTGTAATCCAGATAATGATATCAAATGTTTTAATAAGTCTTCATCATCATTTTCTGTGGTGGTTGAGGATTCAAAAGAATACATTGATTGATGTTGTTCCGAGTCTGAATAATCAATATCAAGATGACTCAATGCAGAGTGGAATGAAATATCATTGATTTTTCCACTACCAGTTTGTCTACTTTCTGACCATAGTTCTAGTAAATCATCAACATACGGTTCTGGTATTGTCGGTGATCTTGGAGGGGTAGGGGGAATGGTCATCATCTTGATTAATAAGAATTTTTTGCAATTTCTCGGGGATGGATTGATTTTCGGGATATTATTATAATAATAATACTATAATGAAGGAGACCACCTGTTTTTTTTTTTTTTTTTTTTTGGACAAAAAAGAACAAGAAAAGAAAGAAACAAGAATTAAAATCATTTTTTTAAATATAATATAATATATTATATAAACAATAACAACAACAACAAACAACAATATAGTATATTATTATTATTTACTATTATAACAAAAAAATGGTATGTAAAACTTTGTGTGTGTGTGTGTTTTGTTTTTGTTTTTTTCATTTCATTTCATTTCTGTTTCTATATTATTATTATGTATAAAATATTATAGAGGTTTCAAAACTCAGCTGTGGACTTAAAAAAAAAGGTCCTTAAAAAAATGATATATATAATAATATTATTGTATATTGTATATAATATATATTAACGGCCAAATTCATTGCAAATTCTTAAAAACCTGAATCTTAAAATTCAAATGGAGCCAATATAAAGTAAAAGCATTCTGATATAACACATATTATTATAATATATACAACAGTAATTTTTTCAATAATAATAATAATACATATTATGTCACATATCAAAAGATCCAGGTTTTCAAATTTGCACAAAATTTGTCCGTTATATAATAATATGTATAGTATAAATTGTCTATAAGAAGTTGGCCAGCGGGTAGAAAACTTATTTAGTTTTCTCTATAATAATAATAATATATTATTACAATAAGGAGTGAAATGGCTAAACGCTACACGTGTATAGGAAGCCGGTAATATGTATTCTAATGTTTCCATATGGGTGTATTCTTACGCCGAGCAAGTTCAAACACGTTTGATATACGTGTGCATAATATACTTACATATTGAGCCTTTTAAACTCTCTCGCCTACGCTATTCTATCTAGGAAAACCTCTCCCGAAGTCTTTCACGGAAAACATTTTTTTTTTTGGTTTTTTGAAATGAAATGAAAATAATAAAAAAAACGACAACAACAAAACCACAAAAAATAATTCACTTGTGACGAATTCTACACTGTATTATATTATTATCATTATTAATAATAATAATAATAATTACTTTGATGTACAAAAAACAAAAACAAAAAAATGAAATGTCACTAAATAAATAAATAATTACCAGATGGTCTCCAAAATTATAGATGTTTCACAGATGACAATAATAATAATAAATCAATCCTCAGTATGTTCATTTATTATTTTTCGTTTTCTTTCTTTTTATCCAAATAAACTCGACACAAGCACATATACACTTTTAAAACTTGAACAACAAACTTGTTTGGAATTCCAACAACAATTTGATTTGAAGTAAATAAATAAGTATAGTCTTGAATTGTTTATAATATTATTTTAGTATAGTTTGATGAATCAATCATGAATATTTTCCAACGTGAACAAAATGTTAATAATTATTATATTATTTTTATTTTGTAAGAAAAAACATCACAAAATTTCACGACAAGTTATGGTTATTATTATTAGTATATAATTCAACAACTTGAAGTAAAAGTATGCACAGGTTTATTCACAGAATATGTTATGTTTTTTTTTTTTTTAAATAAATCAACATCAACAATATTCAATATTGAATTGATTCACTATTTTTCTTCTTCCTCTGGTTTCCTTTCACCACCACACACTTTGATAAAATATTTTTTTGAGAGTCTTGCTCAAAAACTTATAGACTGCTAAAACTGCTTCTGTATAATATTCTTGTATACTATACAAGAACTCCTTCCTCTTCTTTTTTTTTGTATTCAGGTTTCGTCCGGCGTAATTTTGTTTAAAGTTAATATTTAGGGATGATTTAAAATAAATTTTAAATGTTTGATGATGGTTTTGAATAGAGCACTTCTGAATCTATCAGATTCTGATTGTAATGTGAATGTCAATTGACTTTTTCTCTGATTAATTTCACTCAATATGGACTTACTTATGGA
The DNA here is from genome assembly GCA_034698265.1 of Sminthurinus aureus. NCBI lineage: Eukaryota > Metazoa > Arthropoda > Collembola > Symphypleona > Katiannidae > Sminthurinus > Sminthurinus aureus. The sequence goes on along the minus strand of JAQGBH010007942.1, from coordinate 1,113 downwards.
ATCCTCATTTTGCTGAGGAGGATCAAATTCAACCAGACACACACACAATATTCTTCTATCCACTCACTTTAACTTCTCCACTCGTTCTGTACAAACTTGCGAGCTCAATAATATTATTTCTCTCTCTCTCTCTCTTGGCTATACTCGGCCGCCGAGTAGTAGTAGTATATCCAAGTATAAGGGGAAAAAAAGAGAGAGACTTTTCTCTCTGTATATATAGATATATGTATACAGGACAAAGGAGTGCATACTTAGAGCCAAAAGATTCACGCAAACTCTCTACCATCAGGCCCCTGATCCATGTCTGAGTTCTGAGACATAGGACATTTACTATAAAAATTTTGAGAGATCCCCAATGAAATATCCCACCCCTTCAAAAAACCAGCATACGTACATATGTACATACATACATATGTACATACATATATGTTCTCTAGCCGGCTTTTTTGCCTCTCTTTCTTTCTCAGGAATATGTACACATACATACATACACATGGAAACATAAGGTGGTCCAAGTAGTAAAGATTTTTCTTTTTCAAAATTTTCATACAAAATGTTTTAGATACAACATGTTACACACTACACAATTCAAATTTAACATTGTAATTTACTAAAAGTATAATCATTTTTTTGTAAAACTTATAGACTTATGAAAACAAAGAGGAGAAATGTGCTAAAAATAGACTATAATAATATAATGAAAATATATTCATTTTCAGTTTTCTCTCTCATACATTTTACAGGGTTTTACATTTTCATTCAATCATTACCATTGAATGAATAAAAGTATACTGTGGATGTTCTGTTGTACAATGTTTTTATTTAGATTTTGATACTGATGAATCATAATAATAATATAAAAATATTCATCTATTTTTTGAACCATCCAAAATGTATTACACGTTGGCTGTGATGAGGCCTGAGTCAGAGAGAGAGCTGGTGCACACACACACATACACATCGCAATTCATCGCAAAATGTACGTGAAGTATACCAAATACCATACATACACACATATCCACATGTTCTTTTTACTATGAATAAAATACGGTATGTAGTAAATGGTTACATGTGATATCAAATGTGGTATGCGATTTGTTGTATACTATAATA
>JAQGBH010007941.1:0-10346 GCA_034698265.1 Sminthurinus aureus | reverse complement strand
ACTGGGTTTTTAGTACGCCATCTACCATGAAAACGTTGGTACTAAATAATTCATACATAGGAAAAACCCAAAAACCCATTTACCCACTACCCAGCAACTCTGTGGAAAACTACATCCGCTGTTTTTGTTTCTGTTTGGCAAAATAGGTTTGTAGTTTAGCTGAATCTCGAATGACCAATGCTTTATGATTGACATTCAAGTCAAATTTGCACAGAGATATTACCATACGCTTTCGTTACTATAGCTAATTTTGGGGTCTTTTGTGGAGCATTTTTGGAGCATCTCCTATATAAATGTATAGAGGAGAGCTCCAGAAATATAAAATGCTGAGAGTGTAGTTTCAAAATTTCCAACTTGAAATTCTTTATGCTTGATCGTTGAGATTTGGAAATATCTGCAGCAGTCTGTCAAAGTTGTCAGCAAGAAAGGCAAAGGCTTTTTCAACAGATTTTTCTTGTTCCAAATTCCATAATGACTTTTTTTAGTCGACAACAAATGTTTTCTGCCACGTTCAAAAAAAGCAACATTTTCCAGTAGCATTTGTTAATTTGCTCACACTGTGTACTGGACATTAAACATTGCACATGCGTTTTATTTCTCACCATTCTCTTGTTTGATTTTGTGTCAGGCTGCAGGTTTTCTCTAGGGCTTTTCCACATATTTCTTTGTGAGGATTCGAATAAAAAATTACATCGGTATGAGGGGATTTTTTTGAACTGTTTACCATGTTCGCTTTCGGATCTTACTACGAGAAAGATGCTGCTGTCGACTGTTGTACAATGGGATTCAGACAAGGAGATTGATTTCTTAAAACAGCGTTGAATTCTAGCGTAAAATACTGCGAGTTTACTTGGCAATGGACAAAACAAAGAAGCCCAGAGGAATTTGACTGTCTGTTTTTCAGAAGGTTCTGTTTTCTTGGCTCCTGACTGTCCTTGTTGTCATTTCTATGGTAATTGTTATGCAGTCGTCAATGGATAATTCATTTTTTTGTCATACTTGGAACTTTGGAACATTTTGAATTTCTTGATTGAAAAGCATTCACAGATTTGCCACGTGCACGAAGAACAAAGGTCAAAGAGACTTTTCAGCAGTGTATATGTTGAACGGTTTTTAGTGGAAATGATTTAAATGCCGGCACGCAGGAATTTGAAACGGGTTTGCTGTATTTAAATTTTGATTGAATGAATCGCAGTGCAACTGTTCAATATATCGGGACAAGATCCATGATATCGTAATGATGAACAGACTGTTTCAACCACTGTAAAATTTTCAAACGGCGTTAAATTTAACATTTGCCATATTGTGATGTTGACATTGTTGCATGCAACAAAACCAAACGTTTTATGAAACTCCGGACTCCAGACTTTAGACTAGAGACTGGTCAACCAGTTTTGCTCAATTTTCCTGTCAGAACAAGAAAAGGAAAGAGTAAAATAAAACTTCAATTTGTATGCAATGAAAGCCCACTAAAGCCTCGCTCGTCCTTTGCAGGCGCTGGAAAAAAATTGAGGACAAAGAGACAACGAAACCTTTCGTCGTGATTTTCAATCGAGTCAACATAATTTGTTCCCAATCAATGAAACGATCGAGCCACGGCAAAGTTATTCTAGAACTTGCATTTGTTATAATACAAATTAACGTTTGAGACGGCCTTGGAATTTGAAAAACAAACATTTCATTTTTATCAAAACAGTATCAAAATTCAATCAACTTTTTACAACTTTTTTGTAATATTTTACAATTCCAATTTGATAATGTAAAACAATAATATTCAGTTTGAGCAGACTTGTAAAATCCAGATTTCCTGTTACACTTGTCATTTGCAGTCTTTTTGGTCCTATCTCCACGCAGTAAAAAATTCAAAAGACTTTGAAACTGGAGAAAAATCACAAATCGCAAATCGCTTTTAAGAGTCTGAAAAATCAGGATGATTCTTGATTTCATGTCTTTTGAGGTCCCTTTTCAGAGCTGCTGCATACGGACAAGCGGAAAACGAACATTTGAACGGCCGTAACTTCTCATGAACAGTTTTTACATGCTGATTTATTTTACCAGACTGTTTTGATTGAAACAGATATCCTTGGATTGTGCATTTGAATGGCGTTTCCTTGGTGTGAGTCCGCATGTGAGCCGTCAAATTACCCGGAGTGTGACTCGAGTAGGCGCAGATTCTGCATTTGTGTTTCTTTTCTGAATCTGGAGCGTGGATTTTTATGTGAGCTTTCAAATAACGTGTGGTGTTTGTTTTGAACTCACAATTTAAATGAGGACAAACCAGATTTTTTTCATTGTGAGTTTCAGTGTGCCGAGTCAAATGATTTCTTGATTTTGCCCAATACCCGCATTCGTGTTGAGGACATTTAAAATTCCTTGAATGTGTGTGGACACTGTTCATGTGCGGTTGAATGTTCCCCGGGTGCATTGTTTTGTACGGACACAACTCGCATTTGAATGGTTTTTCTGGATTCGCCTCGTGAGTCTTCATGTGTGTATTTAAGCTCCCCTTTAGCACAACCTTGTAGTTGCAACCGGAAACTGGGCATCCGAATGGTTTTTCCTGCAGATGAACTGACTTGTGATGGTAGTTCAAGGTTGTCGATGCAGAAGCAGAGTAGTCGCAGTCTGGTTCCGGACATTTGTGTGGTTTTTCCTTGAGATGAGAGTGAATGTGATGTTGCAAAGTTATCTTCTGCGTCGCAGAATAACCGCAGAGAGTACAACTGAACGGTCGTTTTCCCGTGTGAACTGGACGATGAATTTGCAGCTCAGACGATTTTGAGAATTTCGTGTCACAATATTCACAAATGTGCGGTGATTTTGACTTCGATTGGAATTCGACTGATGTGAAGTTGAAAATGTAGATAGATTTTTCTTGGGCATTTTTAACCTCTGGACTTTGGACCTTTCTGCTTTTTCTTTCCGTGTTCTGGTTTGGGTTTTTTCTAGTTTTACGGGAAATTTTGATGTTTAATTTGTAGCTTTCAGACGAGTTTGGAATTTGGAATTAAATTGAACTGGAATTTGTAACCTGAGCCCAAGTTTTTATCAAACGTCGAGCTTTGTACGCCAGAAACATTCCTGGGAATATTTACAAATATTTATGACTAAATGACTGATTAAAAACTTAATTTCAGAGTAGACAAAAAGAAGAAACAGGATCGTCGAGAATCTGATGCTGGGTAACAGAATGCCATCATCTCATAATACTCATCTGTTGTTCAAAAAGGAGTCACTGATGTTGTAATATTTTGAACGGCGTTCAACTGAAACTTTTACATTTTACGCGACTTTGCTTTTGTTTTCCAAAAACGTCCAAAAAAGATCAGAAAATCCACCCGCACTCACTTAGAATATCCACTTGGTTTTGGTGTCTATGGGAACATGAGAATTAGGCTCACAATTTGTCCAACAACATAGTCCATAAAAATCAGAGTATTTTCTCTCTCCATCACATAAAATCCACCCGCTTGAATCCCCAAACTCTGAACGGACCTGCAAATCCTTTTGTATTCATCTCTCGTCTTTAAATTTTGCTTGGGACTTTTTGCCTTTTCCAGCAGGATCGCTTTGAGCTCCTCAACTTGGTCAGTGATGGCGGCAACTTTGTCGAAGAGGACGAAATAAATGATATTTCCTTCCAAATGGAAAACAGCACCCAGAACCACGATCAGCGGTTCACTAGGGAAGAATTTGATGGCGAGGAATCCTCCAACGATCGCCGCAGCCAGTGCAATCAATACAGTTTCTTCAGAAATAATTCTTTCAATAAAACTCGAGTGTTGAGTTGCGTAATCTTTGCTTTTTGGACTGCAGTTTCTATTTTGCTCCGCTACTTGTCAATCACCAAAATAAATGAGTCAAGATCAAATCAATTATTTTACATTCGATACAAAAATACACGAGCGTACGCTTGACTTTGATTTTGACATTGGACATTTTACATCAACAGGATTTGCAACCGAGTGTTTATCAAAGGCAAAAAGTCCAGTTGTGAATTATAAATCTCATTTCCCGAGAACGGCAAAAAGGTTTAGCCTTAAAAAATCCAATTTATTCAGAATCCAGAATCGGTAATGCAACTTTGATTTTTCTGAGTCCGGATAAAATTCATGATTGATGATGGAGGTTCAAGTGACACAAAGGAACAAAGGAGCCGCTGAAACCCAAAATCATAAATTTATCACAAAAAATGAGAGGGTAAAAATTTGCGGGGCAATAGTGAATAGTGCAGAGTGTAGAGCTGTTGCGCTTTACGTGTGAGTAGCATCAGAATGGATTTAAATGAAAATTCCAGTCGAGACCCTTGGAAAACGGAAAATAAGTGAACCGACCGACCGAACAAACGAACAAAGGTGGGAAAAATCCAAGTCCAGTTGTAGTTGACATTATCATAAACTAGAAGATTGACAATGTGTCTTTTCACACATAAAACACTCTTCTTAAACACACATTAGTTGCCATTAACAAAAAAAGTCTCTTTATGCAGCTACAACATAATGACCGCAAAATGCACATATATTATTTAAACGGCGTCAGTCTGTACCAAAACTATTTTTGTTTGTCATCTCTTTTTCTCGTCCTTTTAACCTCTTGATAATGCATCCAATTCCACTCTTTTCAGTATTTTCTTTGAAACAAAGCCACAAAATCATGGAGCGGTGTCATTGTTGCCCGAACAAGTCGTCGTCATCTTTAACGTGTATAAAAAGTATGACTGTCATTTTTTATAGTCCGGGCAGAGAATCTAAATTTCATAAACCCGCGACTTAATAAAATGTAGACAGACCTTAGAAAAATGCTTCGCTTTGCATGAAAACGGACAAGTTGATTCCAGGACAAAATTATTGCGCTTATTTTATGGTTGTCAAATGTCAAATGACGAGTTTTCTCAAGAAACTTGATAAATTGACAATTTAACAAAATTCCTGTGATCATAAATTCTAACTAAGTTGTCTGACGGGAAGAACAAGCAAAAATATCGAATGTTTTCCAAACTCCAAACTCAAACCAAGCATTTGACATTTGACAAGAACAAACTGGAAAATCATGAAACTGGGTTAAAATTTAGCTGAAACACAAAAAGCACAGCTCGTCATCCAATTTGCAGAAAGTTTCAGTGTCAAAGCCATGGCGCTGTTTATTTCTTATTCAAAGTTCAAACCATGACAAATGAAAATTGAGAGAGCAAGAACAGAGGAAAATGAGTGAGTTTAAAATCAAGTGTAGAATAAATATTTCGTATTTTGAAATTCTTTGTAGGTCCATTTTGTGAAATGGTACAATAAATAGCGACGTTATAATTATTGATTTACCTTGCAGCTGTTCGTCAAATCGAAAAATTTGATGTTCTGTACTTCACACGGAGTTTCACGGTAAGCAATTTAAATCAAACGGCGTCAGAGTGAACCAGTATTTTCCCCAGACACTGTATTCTGTGACGGACAAGACATCTAATTTCTACCAGGGCGTAATTTATATTACAAAACCTCCAAACTACGTTAAATAAATTGCTGTAATTTCATACAAACTTTACTTAGGTTTGAAAGAACGTCCATGCAAAAAATCAGCTCTCAACTCGACAATTAAGTTTTATTATTAAAGGATTTTCAAAATAATAATAATTTTGATATGGGAATTTGCAAGCTGAAGCGCTGATTATTATTATGGTTAAAACAATGATTTTTAGTTTTAGTTAAGAGATGATATTTATGACGATGGTTACCTGAATGATTCCAAATGCCCTAGAACATGTGCAATTAGTTTGAGTCTGCAAGTCCCCTAAATTTGCATACAGCGAGCAAAAACACTATGAATATGTCTTAGCTTAATTTTTTAAGCATGTTTTAAAAATAATTAGACTTGATTTAAAGGGTTTTGACATTTCACATTCCAAAAGTAAAATTGCTAAAGTCAGTGCATAAAAAATTTCTAGTCTGAAACTTCAATAGTTACTTAGAAACTAAAGGTTTTTTAAAATTAAAGTTTAAATCATATTTTGCATACGCCCTCCAACCTCCATTAAATTACTTTACGAAACTTTGCCTACATGTTACTTGTGTATCAAAGAATGTCCATGTCAAAAATCAGCTCTTAACTTGTCCAAAAATTTTCATTATCAAAACATTTTGAAAGTAATAATAATTATTTGATCTTGGAATTTCCATGTTGCAGCGAGTATTATTATTAGAAAACAATGAGTTTTACTTTGAGTTGGGAGCTGAAATTCGACATGAAGGTTAATTAAAGGGTCTAGAACATTTTCAATTAATTGGAGCCATCAAATTTCTTTGATTTGGGACAACATCTTTAATGTTCGTACAGGAAGCAAAAAATTCTGCATTTTTTAGACTTGGAATTTTTATGAATTTTTTAAAAGTTCATGTATTTGCTTTAAATATCTGTCGTTTGAACAGTTGAAAGTAAAAATGTAAAAGTTTTTATGTAAAAAGTTTCAAGTCTAAAAGTGAAGTAGTTTAATCGCAATAAAAGTTTTAAAAAGTTGCTCAGAATCTGAGGATGCACTGCAAAGCATACTAAATGTGTACTATTTGGATGAACGACGTCGAACTGTGTACGCTAGAACCAATGACGTCACAGCGACTTTCTCTTTTCAGCTCGTCTCTAATGCTTCACCGTTGGTTTTATCTCAGAGAATCGCACGGTCATTCCTCATTTGCCTTTGTTAATGGTTCGATCTTGAATATTGAAAATTGAAATTGTGCATAAAGTCATACGCTTTGTACTTCATGTCGATTTGAATTGTCCAAAAATCACAAACGGGAATAGCGAATCTAGAATTACCGAGTTTGGTTTCACAGACCAAATATATTATTTTTATCAGCACTCAAATCAAAACGTGGACTTTCTCAGCACCAACTCAACGAAATTAAACAGACGCGATGCGTTTTGAATTTAAAATGCATTAAAAAAGAAGTTTTGAGCCACGGTTTTCTATTTCCTATTTCACGAATTTAATTTGGTCTACTTTTGAGCGTCTAAAGCGCAAGAGATTCGAAATGCTCCATTTCTCGACCGCACGTTCCAACGGGTCAAACATTTATTTCCCGAAATTCTCATTTTAAAATTGACAGTTTTTCACGTTCTTGGATTTCTATTGTTTTAAATTCAAGTGAAAATTTATGGTTGGTTTTGGACAAGGAGCAAAACTCGAAGGAAATTATGGAAAAATTGCCGCCTTTTTCAACAACCCGGTGAAATTTAGTCGTTGAATTTTGAAAGAATTTTATCAAAAGTCAAGAACTGATTAAAATGATGTAGAATTTTTCCTCGCAGCCGTTCTCCAGCAATCGCTTTGAACTTGGAGCAAATGGAATTCTATTTGCATTTGATTTGAAAACTTGCGTCAAGGGTCACGAATCATCTTGAATCAATTTGACCATGATTCAATGGATGAGCTGAAACTTGACAATGTCGTTTATGGCGAGTTGGATCAGCGCTTTTGGCGTGATTTTCCTCATTTTCCTGATTCACGAGCGAGTGACAATGTCAAAACATTGGCAAATTTTGGCGGCTGTGAAATGCCCGATTTACTGGACTGTATCGACTTTATACATTACAAGATTTCCTTTGTTTGGATGCTACGGTTTGAGATGAGAGTGGAGGAGTTTGATTTTGTTTGGGGTCATTTCCTCGTTCGTCTCGCTCACGGATTACAAGTTTTCAGATTTTGTCATTTTGACACCTAAAGCGAGCAAGACAATTTATATTCAGCGTCTACAAGTTTGACTACAGAATTATAAACTTAGGAAACGGCCGGAAGTAGCATTTTATGATCTTCCTTGTCCAAGCTCCTTCCACCAGCGGTTTCTTAATAAACGGCGTCAAAATCTATCACAGCCACTGAAACAGTAGACGATGTTTTTAAATAGTTTTTCCAGTCCAGGTCTTTGCCAATGTTAATTACCATAGTTGTGGACGTGTCGGAGTTCGTTCGGCAACTAGTTACAACAGACCACGAACTAACCTCCCTTTCAAAGGCAACTTGATAGCTTTGGATTGTTTTTAGATGCAATCCAACAAAGTTTTCCCATTTAAAATACATAAAGTTTTTTTCAAGGTTCATCTTTGAGTCATTGCTCTAACTGCACTTCTGCATGAAATTTGAAATGGGTCGAGATACGAGGTAATCAGACATTTCTATTGTACGCCACGTAAACATAAAATGAAGACAAACGCAGGTGGTCTCACAATCGATTTTTGGCCACCCCAACACTAAAATCCAGCAATGTGCAGTGTGCAGTGATCGTTTAAAAGTATCCAAAGATTTTGTATTTTACACTCACTTTTTAAAAACTATGACAGAAAAATACAAAAGAAAACACCCATATAAATGTGTATTCGTTTTGAATCAATATATGGACTTTAAGACAGAGTTTGCTGTTGGTTTTATACTCACAATTCGGATGAGGACAATCCAAATTCTTTTCCCCGTGTTGTACAACATGTTTAGCCAAATCTCCCTTTGTTTTTGATGCGTATGAACAGCCCTTTTCAGGGCATTTGAAATTTCTCTCTGCTGAGGGCACACTTTCGATGTGTTTTTGAACGGCCCCGGGGTTCATAGTGTTGAATGGGCAAAAACTGCATTTGAAAGGTTTGTCTGGATTCTCCTCGTGAGTCTTCATATGCATAGCCAAATGACTTTTGTATCCACTTCTGTGGCCACAACCCGAAATTGGACACTCGTATCGTTTTTCTCCGAGGTGAACTGTTTTTTCATGTCTTGTCACTCTTCCCTGTTCACACGAAGAGTAATTACATCCCGGTCTGGGACATTTGAATGGTTTCTCTTTGAGTTGCGAGCGAATGTGAACTTGCAAGTGAATCTTTTGAGCAGAGGAATAATCACAGAGATTACAACTGAAGGGCCGTTCACCCGTGTGAATTCTTCGATGCGATGGAGCCCGGAATTTCTTGTCACAGTATTCGAAAATCCGACTCGGTTTGGTTTTCAAAATTTTGAAAGCTTTGGACATTTTTACACAATTTATGCCCTTCGTTTGCCTGCCTGAACTCTTCCTTGTTATTAAAAGCTCGATGCAGCTTCAAACTTCCGCCGTAGCCTTGATCTTTTATTTATACATAAAACTACCCTCGAGCCTTGAGCCTTTAACTTTCAGCTTCCAGAAAAATCCAAGGTAAATAATATTCCAAAGCTCTAACTACTAGAATTTGTCTCTAAATTTTTCTTCTACTTTCCAGCGTTGTATTTTCCAGGGACCGCGTAACAGCGAGTACAACTAACGAAAATTTAGCCCCTAGAAAAATTCACTTCCTTCAGCCTTCTTAGTCTGGAAATCCATGATTTTACATTTTCTATACGTTATTTGCCAGCTCAATATGAAAACTTTTCCCGCTCGCTTCTCTTGCTGCCAGTCCATGCAAAGTTTACTAACAATGGACACTCAAGGGGTGTCTGACGAGTTAAGAACCGAGACCCAGGTCATTTGACGTACTTTTTGACGCTGATTCCGAATATGGTGTTCGTTTTCTTGAATGGGGCAGTTTAAAAACCGAAATATTTGAAACACTGGTTTTTCATCGTAAAATTGTAAAAAATTGTAAAACTCGGACGCCGCTTAAACTTTTAAACCGATTTTTTTGGGTTTTGTGTCTCAATTTTTCGGGGTTTTCTTGGTTTTGAGCAAAAACAGAGGCCCATTTAAGAAAACGACCACCATATTCGGAATCAGCGTGAAAAAGTACGTCAAATGAGCTGGGTCTCGGTTCTTAACTCGTCGGACACCCCTTGAGTGTCCATTGTAAGGCTTTAAATAATACAACTCAACTCTGGATTTTGTGTATTGCACATTGCACATGTCTGCTTTTCATCATTTAATCTGAATCAGATTGATGATTTACAATAAATAGACTTGGATTAAAATACGGAATAAATCATGATTTAAGCCTCATCAAAAAATTCCTCCAGGACTTGAAACAGAACATTTAAAAAACTTTTTATAAAATTCTTTAAAATCCTCTGAAAACGGCACTTGTGGGAAGAGCTGGAACCTCCCAATTTTTTTCTGGCATTCTGCAGGCTTCACGAGCTTGTGTGAATTTTTTCAGATTTTTCCTACCCCGAAAACGGCCATGGCGATTTCGTTGTCCAAACATTTCAGAGCAAAAAATTTCCAGTGTGATCACCGCTTAAAATAATTTCAAATTGCAATGCCAAGTTTTCAGCAACTACAAACTGATCAACAAATAAAAATTTAAATTTCGATTACAAGATCAAAAGTAACCAAAGTCAGTGATCTTGACATAAAACCAGTATATTTCGGCTACAACCAGGTTTTTGCGCCCAATGTCAACTCTTTACA
>JAQGBH010007940.1:0-10348 GCA_034698265.1 Sminthurinus aureus | reverse complement strand
AATTCGGTTTTTAAAATTCGGATTTTCAAGAAATGGATGTCAGATTCGGATTCGCCATAGTCGAAAACCCCCATGTGAATTTTTACAGATTTTTTACAGATTTTCTCGTTGGGTTGATGTGGGAGGGGAAGGGAGGAGGGGGTCGAACAATTACAAAAGTCTGTTGAACGCCATTTTCTTACGGTACTTCACTAGGCTCCCCCTCTCAACCATTTTGTCAGACTTCATTTCTCTACCTGACTACAACTCACCTTGCTAGCTAGCTGTAAGCTGTAGTATTAGCCAAAATGTCATTACTAGTATGATGTACAAAAGTTTTTAGATTATGCAGTGATGCAATATGCAGTCTATTCTCATTTTACATTCAAAGGAAATGATGAAGTAACTAAATTTTCATATAGCTTCGGTATTTTGAAGTTTTATTCAAACAGACTCATTCTTTGTATTGTAAAAAAAGTATCATGATATTTTTAAAGTTTTTACTGAATAAATTTAATATCTCTACATACATAATAATAATAATATACCTTTAACTTTGAAGCATGTGTTTCATATTAAACCTATAACATTAGATATTAGAATAAGTACTTACAATATTACTACTGTTATTATTACTACTTTTGATACTTAAAATGACACAAATTTAGCCGAATAATTTTTATTTGCCTACGTTTTTGTAAGCATACAAGCTTTAAAACTGCTTTAAAACCTCGTAAATCTTTAACCTTAATCAATTTCAAAAGTGAAAATTTCAAAAATAGTAGTCGTTCTTTTTTATAAGTGTTCACGTTATCTTTGTTTTAAAACGAGATACTAAACCACACACATATAACAATAATGAGCGATTAAAATTAAAATTTCTACTTGTACAATAATTTTTAGATACGTACTATTTTCATGCATACAACAGTTACTCAAAATGCAGTCATAAGTCAGACACACAACCACTCACTCCAAAAAATATGCATACACACACAAGTATACACTATGCACTATACACTATACACACATAAATACTTTGAATCATAACAACATGTACACATCACAGCTATACAACTTTTTAGGCAGTCTCTTTTAGCAGTTTTCTAATCCCTGCAGTCAATACTTAAATTGAAGGGATAGAAAAAGTTTCACTGAAAATTCATCTTGAATCTTGAATTAATGCTTTATATGAGGACGTTTGGAGTTTGGAGATGTCGTGGAATAACAAAATAAATGGGCAAAGGACTCCATCAGGTAAGTTTCGAGTATAATACCTGTACACGTATTTGTAGGGGGGCTCTAGTTTCAATACCATTCACTTTGACATTGTTTTTGAACACAGTTGGTACACAGTTGGCGAATAGTCAGTGGTACAGAAAGTCTAATTACAGATGATTACTGCGTCGTCTTCTACTTGTACTTGAATGAGATTCTTCAGGTTGAGCATTTGTATTTTCATCTGAATCCTGTTTTGCTGACCTTTTGAAAAACTGATTTCCCCCTCCTCCCATCTGTCCGCCCATCATGGGCATTTGTCCAGGTCTCCCCATTGGCCCTCCCATTTGCATTTGTCCGGGCCCTCTACCCATTTGCATTTGTCCAGGTCCCCCCATTTGACCAGGTCCCATTGCCATTCTACCCATAGGGCCACCCATTGGCCTTCCTCCTCCTCCCATTGGAATTCGAGGTCCACCCATTTGTTGTTGTGGCATACTCATTGGAGGTCCTCCCATTTGTTGCTGTTGCATACCCATTTGAGGTACTTGTTGTTGGGGCATACCCATTTGAGGTACTTGTTGCATACCCATTTGAGGTACTTGTTGTTGTGGCATACCCATTCCCGGCAAAGGACCCTGACCTCCTGGTTGTCCTAAAACTCCATTATCTTCCATAGCAGAAGCTGGTCCTCTATCCATCTCCTCCATCCCTGAGCCACCACCATCTAACTCACTGAAGGCTAAGCTTTTTACTGTATTAATACGAGGACTTCCACCTCCTGAGCCCATAGCTTGTGCAGCCATTGCTTGAGGCAACATAGATTGTCCATCCGCCCCTTGCGGTAGCATTCCTTGAGGTGACATTCCTTGTTGTCCCATTCCTTGAGGTGGCATTCCAGAGTTACCCATTTGATTCATACCCATTGCTCGACTTGAGAAAGATCCCATAAGTGGATTACCATAACCACCTCCGTGGAATGGATCTACAATAGGTCGATGTGGCATTTGAGGAAAATCCTGTTGTCCTGAAACAAAATCACGTTGTCCTGGTTTTGGTTGTCCTAGAAAGATACATAGAAAGATGAATTCATCATTAATCATTGGTAAAAGAATTGTACATAACTGAAATGTCGAAGGTACTATTTTCAAATCTTACTTCCAGCATACATTCCAGCTCCACCAGCACCACTACCGCCAAAATTTAAGGATGGAAGTGTATCACCAGGTGCGTAATATGCAGGTGGCATTTGCTTAAAACTCGTTTTATCAAAACTTTGGAATGGACTTGACATTGGTTCTGCTTCTTCCAAATTCTTATTTTTCTCCTCTTCTTCTTTATTCTTTTGCTTTTCTTTTGTCTCCTTGTTTTTATCTCCATTCTTCTCTTTTTCACCATCTTTATGATCAGTCTTAGCTCCTTCTACTACCGCACTTCCAACACTCCGTCCGGATCCACCTGTTGGTATTTTTGGAGCTGCAGGTCCAGAAATCCAGGATTTGTATGCAGCATAAGGATCATTTTCTGCCTGAGAACGAATGGATAATTTTGGAAAGTCTACAAAGACAAAAAAAAAGTAAATTTCATTCATCAAACTATATTTCAATTTTTAATTATTAATCAATCAGTTTAAAAAATTCATTACACCAGCGAAAAAAATCTTACATTTCACAAGCTCATCCATGATGTACATTTTCATTGTTTCAACATTTTCATCTCGGAGCATTAATGTGCCTTTGTTCAGTTGCTTAGTTGCTCTTATTCCTTCCTTGTCATCACTCGAATCGGAACTCTCCTACACATTTTATCCAGAATTATTTTTCAGTAAATAAACATGAAACAAATTTAATTAATGTAGACTATAGAAATTACAAATAGTTAGAAGAGTATCAAAAAAATTGTCTTACACTAAGAACATCCGAATGAGGAGCAAAAGCTAATATATGTGGAAATTCAGTTGCACCAAAATCTTGGCAAACGGCAACATTTTTCTCTTGAATGCAGTCGATGGCAGCAAGAACTGCTAAATCTCCATAATCTAAATTTCAAATAGTTAGAATTAGAACTGTGCATAACATGTGTATTAAACTTCAGAACTCTCATAAATTTTGAAATTTGATGCAGATTTTGGTATTATTTTGATACCCGTGACTTTAAATTAGGGTTACCTCCAAAATCCTGAGCAAGTTGTTTCCATGTTGGTGCAAATGCTTGGGAATGTGGACATTTGTGACTATAAAACTCGACAAACCAAGCTGAAAATTCATTGAAAAAAGTTTAGAGTTTTTTTTTTGTTTCTGGACAAAATGTTTGTTTTGAGTTTTAGTATGTGAAATTTTTTATTTTATTGTATTAGTTATACAAGGAAACTCAACTGACCTTTTTTACTGTGATAAATGGATGCTTGAATATCATCCACATTTAAAAGAACAACATTATCTTTGGGTTCATACAAATCTTTATCCTCGTCAACACTACTACTAGCATTCACTGATCTAGTTTGAGGTGGTGAGGCTACTGCGGACGTTGAGTTTTCTTCTGTTGCTGATGTTGATACTATTATTATTGAGCTAATGATGTAAAATGTAGATAATTTAATTAAGTAGAGCAAAGTCCCATCTAATTTTATTTGCATTCTCTGACTAGTTATTTTGGAGGCACTTATTGATGTTGATGTACAAGGTCCTTTTAATATGGACCATCTTCCCATTTTTTAAGCACACACCCTCAAATACTCCCTCTATTTATTTATTTATTTTTTACCAAAGAAAACCTTCAAAACTACAGTTAGGTATATAAGATGAGATAAAAGAATAATGGTCAATAAAGGTGATTAATGATTAAAATTCAAATCGGTTTTCAATAGGACCAGTTTCCACTTTTCTTTGAAAATGAAAATTTTTCCGAACCATGTGTATTCTATACTAATTTGTAATAATGAATAATGGGATTTCCAATATTCAATAAAAACTATTGTGATTATTATAATGACATTTATGCAGAAAAGCTGATTACAAGACAATACAAAATACAATACAATACAATACAATGTGAATGTGAATGTTAAGAATTGCACAAGTTATGTAAAAAGAGATTGAAATCGAAAGTGAATGGCCTGAAGCCTTGTCATTATTGTTTTTTTATTGTCATTACCATTATTTATCAACAAAGTAGAAGGTAAAAGTACAAACAACGTTCCTTTTTACTTTTGATTGGCCTCTTTAATCCATTACAATAATTAAACTTTTGATTATTCCGTTTATTCCATGCAGGTATTGTCTATATACTTAGTCTATAGTTTATTTATTTTTGTTTTCACACTCTCAGGTTTGCTCATACTTCATACTGTTATCGTTAGTCAGGTTTTGATTGTAGACAATAATAAATAATGAGCTGGCAATTGCTTTTATTATTATTATTGTCAAGTTTAATCCGTCATTATTAATTAAAAAGTCTGCATGCAAAGTTTACAGTACATAACTAATATGACATACTATGCGTATTACCTCATCGTCGTCGTCTTTTCGATATGTAGTTATCGAATGGAAAATATGACTGCAGTATAATCTGAGAATCAAATATTCAACTTACAAAAGAGAGATAAATGCATTTATGTATACTGTTGAACATGCTGAATATGTACAGAAAACATCTTTTTTAATAAAGTTCAAATCTTTTGAACTTTATCAATGTCAGATCAAACTCGTACGTATACATTTGAATTAAATAATATTTTGAGATGGCATATTCTCAAGCAGTCCATATTTTTCATTCTACAAACTAGAAACACATTTACATCTAACACTTTTTGAGTTTTGAACTGTATAATAATATATTTTTGATTCTTTAAAATTAGTATAATAAGTGTCAAGAGAAATGTACGGAGCAACTTGTTCGTCATCTCTTCTATCAGGGGATGACGAGGTGTATTTATTACGAGAAAAAAATGAAAATAAAAAAACTAATAAGAAAATCCCTAGTGCTATTTCAGAAGAATCTATACAAAAAGATTTCCCAAGTCTTGGTCTGACGTGTAAAGTTTCACAAAAAGTTGAGGAAACTGTAAAATTTTTTCACTTGTATAAAATTCAGAGTTTTTTAAGTTTTTTGGAAAATCTTGCTCATAAACTGGAAGAAAGTAAAGAGTTGATTGAAACATCCCTTTCTGATTTACATTCTGATTCTCATGATTATGACCAGGACAAGTCACCAAATTTGAATTACAATGTTTTAAATACGGTCAATAATAGTGAGTTATTAGAACAATTATCAAAGGAAATTGAAGAATCCGTCATGGGAATATTTTTTGAGGTGCAAAGGTTCCTCCAATTTAAAATTCAAATAAATTCCCGTCTTAAAAGTATCAACAGTCAATTTGATGCGATTCAACCCTTATTTAAATCCCTCTTTGTTTCTCAATACACGGATATAGAATATGACAACATGAAGAACCTCCTATATAGAATGTACACTCCAAACTCTTCACAATTACACCAAGCCTCAAATTTTGACAAATGTCTAGAATTTATTTGTGAAACTTCTAGTTCTCTGCAAGAGAATTATCTCAAGTCTATGGGATTTTCTGCCCTGTTAAATATCATGAAACAAACGGGAGAGTGCTCCAAATTCAATTCAGAAATAATTCGTTTGGCTTATAGAGTCAAACTCTTTATTGAAAAAGAAACTGTAGAGGAAAAAATTAAGCCAAAGAATAGTGAACATTTATCAGGAGAGTACGGAAAGTTGAAAGATATGTTTCCTCTTGGCTTACAATCAATATTTTGGAAGTCCACCGTTTCAATAAAAAAAAGCACGGATAATACAAAAGATGAAGTCATGCATAAAGAAAGTGAAAAACAATTTCTCCAAGCCTCAGATGAGCTGCCCAACTATGTATTACTAAGTGATGACTTGGATGAAGTTCAAACTAAAGTTAAAGAGAAAGATGGTCAAAAACTCACAGTCAAACATTCTGTACTGTGGTCATTTATTCCTATATCAGAGAGTAATGGTCATTTTTTTCATGTAAAAAATCTAAAATTTGGAACGCTGCTCAGTTACAAGAAGGATGAACCAGACTATCGTCAAATTCATCATAGGCCGGAGCAACATGGCTTCTTCAATCAACATTGGCAACTTCTCATACAAGTACAGACGAACCGATTTATCTTCAAAAATAGAGCTCATCCCGAAATCCATATTACATCTAATGGTGAATACAATGTTCAAGCGTCTACCACATCTGAATTTTGGGAAATCCAATGAATGTACTTACTTCTTCTTGTGTTTTTAAAAATAAGAAACATTATCATATTTTTAGAAAAAAAAAGAATTATTGTTACAGATTTTGTGCCTATACTCTATACTTTACTGTGGGTATCTTTAAAAGAGCCGAATTTGAAATTTGAAATGAAACAGGTTTTCAATTAATTAGTGTGGGTAATAAATTTAAATTAATTCTCTTTTCATAGACTGTAATTTACACGACAGGGATTTTTTTCTCTTTTCATGTATCATTTAAAATATTCAAACCTACATATTTTCGACGACAATACATTGAAATAGTCCGGATTTTACTGCAAAAAACACATGGTATTTGCACATTTATGCTATGAATTACGTTTCAAGTCTCGAGCCTTGAGCATACGTACAATAAATACGCAGCATTCATATACATATCCAACATACATTCGATATAAAACATATATATATATATATAAATGAATTGAGTCTGTCTGTAACTACACAAGCTAATGTACAGTAGAGAGTTGAATATTTAAGAAAAAAAACGATTTGGCTTGGCTTCTGTCTATAATAACTTGGTTTTTCCACATAAGAAAGAGAAAAATTGAGACAGTGGCAAAGAATTTGTTTTAAAGATGAAAGATTTTGAAGGCGAGTAGGATGGAAGAACAAGAAGGAGAAAGAGTAAAAATGTATAAGATAGAAGACGGAATGAGAAATAAAGACGGAAAGGTTATCGTAGGTTAGGTCAATTCGCTCATATAGAGTTCTTCGCTCTCTCTCTCTCTTTCTCTCTCTCTCTCTCTCTATAAAATCCGAATTATCAAAACATATCACACTACTCAACATTCAACATCCGTTGTTTCTTGTCTAGCCTCACAATTTCAATGTATCTATACTTATATCATGCAGTAATCATACATGTTACAAGTAGAGCATCATTCAAGTTATGCACCATTTACTATTTACTCGACACTGTTTCAATTTTGTCTTTATGTTTTGTCTCGTTTTCATGTTGAAATTTTTACAAGTTTTCACTCATTTTTTACACGTTTGAAAGGTATTTAAACACATCATACATTTCACTCATTTGGAAAATTCTTGACAGAGAATTTAAAGTAATAAAAAATCCTGATAATTTTTCAATCCAATTTTTCTTATTGTGTTCAATCAAGTACATCAAGCATCAAGTGAATAAACTGAGAGAGAAAGTACGGCAGAGTTGAAAAACAAACTGTAAACTTCAAATGTCTGAAAAAAATCGTATTTGTAATGTATACTTTGTAAATTACAATCATCATGATACAAAATATACAAAGACATAAATATAGATAAAAAGAATATGATCCGCACAAGCACAAGCGAAGGCTGTATAATCTGGGCAATAAAATTGAAAAGATGAGAAGGCGAAGAAAATCCGCTAAATATATACACGTGTGTGTACATGTTATATTTGTTGAGAATGGTGAACGTTGAATACTGAATACTGACTGCTGGATGTACAAAAATATAATATTATGGAGTATGGAGATTTAGAGAGACGAGCGTGAATAAATTAGAAAAGAAAACACATGTGAAAATTGGCTAACTGTTTTCTGTCTTTCTTTCTTTTTGTATAGTCGTAAATAAAGAGAATCAACGGCAGTCATGTCAAAATCTCAACTAATCTAAATGTTCTAGACTTTTAGATGTATGACAGAGATATTAAATAAAAAAGATCAAGATTGTTTTTGTACAGTTGGACTCTGTCTATAGTCTGTAGTCTAAAGTCTATACTTAAGTACTTATATCTGTGGTTCAAAAGATAAAATTATATAAAATTAAACACAACCTACACCATACTCCTACATCTACATTATTATTACAAATGCAACCAACCTTACAACCTACAACATACAAGTTATACACTTGTCTTATAGACCTAACATCTAAAATCTAATATCTATATCATGGTGATTCCAAAATCATATGTGTATTTCTTTTTATGCCAAAGTGTCTCCAGATCCTGTAAACAATACCAAAACACTAGCAGCTTTTCCAGCCCTTTTCCACACCCATTAGCCCAAACCGTCTGAGTTTCCACAAACAAAACATGCATGTTCAATGTTCAGTGTTCAGCATAACACACAATATGTAGGAATAAGTATCAGAGGATTAATATAATTAAAAAAAAAACTTGCATCTATTTGTATTTGATGTTGTTCCGGTAGTGAGTTTTAATCCGTGTTTATATATTTATACATATGTAATGTTTATATGGTACGTCTATCTTTTTATATTGCAGTTAGCAGTCAGTTTACGCCCTCACGTAATCTTTGTTTTGTCTTTTGTACATATTTTGTGTACTCGTACAAAGTTTTTCCACATTTACTATTTCTGTTTTCAATTTAATTTGAAATTCTCTATTTAGTCTCTGTAACGTGTAAAGTATTAGTTACGTGTAGACATTTACATAGACAGATAGATACATGTATCGTAATCCGTAATGTGAAGTAGCCACATAGTATATTATAGCATATAGAGTATAGTATATAGTGCACAAACACATGTAGAGAAAATCGGTGTGTGACAAATACCAAATACATTGCGTACACATGATACATGATGTTCTCCAATTAAAACAAGTACTAGTTAATGGAATCTCTAATTTTTTAATTGCTCCTTCCAGCACTCTAAAAATGTAACACGAGGTCTATGGAGTACGGAGACACTTTGTTATCTTAATTACTATGTGAAACAGCAAGAGTTTTGATCATTTCAACTTGTCCATCTTCACATTTCCATTCATTTTACATGACTTGGTGTAAGAAATAAGAAATTGATAGTGTAAGTATTAATTGTCTGTGTGTCATCTCCCTATGGCAAGTAGCAAGTGTACACTGTACACTTGTATAGTGAACACTTGTTTGTAGGTATTTAAACAGCAAAAGGCCATCAGACATCCGTTTTTCACCCGCCCAGTTCCCGTTTCTACTCCTTTCCTTCTTTGGCGTATAGCCACGGCTGTAGCTTCAAAAGTTAAAAGTCTAAACTTTTTTTATTCATGTACCCGTAATTTATTATTAAAACAAATTTATTCCTTCAAGTTGTGATATTTAATTCCGACATACATACAGTGTACAGTGTACATTTTACATGATAATTTCTTTTGATTCATTCATGGAACGGGCAATTACAATATACTATAGACTACAAACTATATGTACTACGTATTATACATGCACTACGCTAGACACTAGAAACTAGACACTAGACACAACAGGTTACACTGTCTACTGTCTAAAATCTAGCATCCTAAAGTTTAAAAAAATCAAGAGCTGTCATCATCTTCATAATTCATAAGCAACTGCTATAGTCTATATCTTACGGTGCATTTGGGCGAATGAAGTCAAATAAAATAAAATACATATAATATAACCGCAATAATGTAACGTCTATGTATGAATAAAAACATAAATACATTCACCATTATCTCAACAGTTTTTTTTGCATTGTATTAGTAAATGGAACCTCTCGGTAATAATATAAATCATAGTACATATTGGATAAACTTTGGACATGAAAATAATATAGTTATAGTAAACTGTAAACTCAAAGTTGTACTTTGTTTCTTTTTGTCCGCATTTTGACGTTGCTATATTTATAAATCTCACAATCTAGTAAAGCACTGTACGTCGTAGGTTGTGCGTGCATGCATATACAATATACACAATACGTTAGAACATAGAAAAAAGGTAAAAGAAAATATATTAAAATACGAGTTAAATGCAGTATCATATACATCTTACATGTGTGCATGGGAAGAAAAGAAGAATACACATAATATTCTATAGATGAGAGACTTTTGCATAGAGAAAGCGTGGGGTTATCATGTTTATATACATACTAACACAGTGCAATGCATACA
>JAQGBH010007939.1:0-10349 GCA_034698265.1 Sminthurinus aureus | reverse complement strand
ATTACAAAACAGACAAATCCAATCCTACAATTCTTTCCAGACACAGCATAAATCAGCAGTTCTTGCTGTCTTAAAACGTCTAAAAACATTGCACAGAAACAGCTCAGGGTACCCACAAAACACCAAAAACAAAAACACTCACTCAAAAAAGTGTGAAAAAATAAATACTGACATTCCTTCGTATTTTGCCCATATTCTACCAACGAGAAGGAGTTGAAAGCTGGATAAAATACATAATAAAGTACTTGAACTGTAGTTTTAAGGGGCATAGGAATTTGACTCAGAGAATGCTTTGCTTAATTTTCCGAAGGCTTGCAAGTTTGTCTCTTTAATTATTGGACATGTGTTACTATATACATAGTCTATATTGTATAGATTTTAATTCTCCGTGTGTTATGAATTTTTGAGTATATTATTTTAATGACAATATCAAAACATGTGGATTTCTGAATTATTATAAAATGTAATAAAAAATATCTGTTCTCAGAATTTCTTTGTAATTGTAAAACGTTTAGTCGTCCTTTTCCATGTTTCATACATAATTTAAGCTATTGTTTTTTTAAAAATATGAGGTTCTAATTATATTTTTAATCAAGATTTTAATGCCTTTACTTGAATAATGAAACGTTTTTTGTACATATATAAAAAAGAGTCGGATTTTCTACACATCGGAATAGACTCAGAATGAACAGAGATGTTCTTGGCAAAAAGGAATATTCAGAATTTCTGGTTCAGAATATTTATCAGATTTCAGGATAATAATTTTTAGATTTTAATTGTTCAAAATTTCATTTAGTTGTTCGTTAAACATGACATAATTGTAAATTGTAATTAAACCTCAACTTCTAAAGTATAGTGGGAAATATTACTGTACAGTTAAATAGCACTTGTGACTACTACACTATTTAGGTAAGTAAAATATTAGCATAATTGTTTCTTTTTCGTCATCTTATTCTCCACTGTTTGTGATTAAAATTTTGAAATGTTCACAATTTTTATTTTAAATTTCAATTAACTATAAATTCCACAGATAAGTAAAGGATTGAAGTTTATATATACCATTTATTCAGTACTAATGCATATTTTGTTGTTTTGTTTGGTTATTATTTTGTATAAATGCAGGTTTCATAGTTCAAATTCAAATGAGTCCTAAACACTTCAATCAATTTAGAATACCAAGTGTTCTAAGTGGTCAAAACAAGCGTACAAGGCAATGACATGGTCGAGGTGGCCAAGCCGTCATCAAATATTTTCCCATCAAAATCATTGTCATCCTCCAAAGCCCTTATGATGGAGAAGGAGAGAGAAACTAGCGCAAATCTTCCTAATTTTCCTCAACTTGGGCCTCCAATTGATGCGTCAATTCATCCTACTGTGGTAAATAGAAGAATTTTTATTTTTTATTTTATAATCACACTAGAGTAATTATAATTATTATCATTGTATGCTTGTAAAACAATAATATATTATATGTTATGTAAAAATCTAATAATGGTTTTTATTTTATTGATGATTATTACAGATTGAATGGCACATGCTTGAAAAATATAAATTCTACCCGTTGTCTATGTTGTCTTCTTTCACAATACGATGTACACTTTATCCATTCACCGTATTAAAGACTTGTATACAGGTACCATTTTATAGTCTAGAATTTGTACTCAAACACTATTATTTTTTATCCAAAACAAAGTGTATAATATAGTAATTTATATCTTATTTATGACTTGTGCATTTGTTTTATATTACAGTTACAACAGCATAATAATGTTTATAATGGCATGTTTGATGCTGGTCGCAAAATTGTCGCAAAGGAAGGTATCTCGGGTCTGTATAAAGGATTTTGGATTTCAGCCTTTCAAGTTGTTTCTGGTGTTTGCTATGTGTCTGTCTATGAAGGTATTCAGAGTTTAAATATTTTGATAACTATACTTTATGTATGATAATCAAAATCAAAATGTTTCATAATATTTTTCTACATTTATCATAAATGATTTATGCATTATTTTTTTTTGTAGGCGTTCGTCATGTCCTTTACGACTACAATATTAAAAACAGGTACATACTCATACAATTTACTAAAAGTTCATTCTTATAAATTTGAAATTGACGATTGACGATAAAGATAAAAAAAGTTAACAATGTTTTTTAATTTTTAACTTTTATAGTCAAGTACGTGCACTTGTTGGTGGCGGATGTGCTTCCCTAGTTGGTCAAACTTTGATTGTCCCCTTAGATGTTATAAGTCAACATCTTATGGTCTTAGGGCAAAGTAGTGGTGGACCTCAAAAAGCACTTATCAATCCCTTAAATATAGATTACGAAGGAAAAAACCGAGCAACTGTGACGCGATTAATAGTCGGAGAAATTTACAAAGTGGATGGTTTACGGGGATTTTACCGTGGATATCTGGCTTCATTGAGCACTTACGTTCCAAATAGTACGTTGTTACTTTTCCTTTTGTTGATGTATTATGTATTTATTGACATAATAGTATCATAATATACTTTCGAAGCAGGAAGAAAGTAAAATGAATGTTTTGTTCTCTTTTTTTAGGTGCAATGTGGTGGGCTTTCTACCATGTTTATCAAGGTAAGAAAATTACTATATTATACTCTCGTATTGCACAAATCATCACCATAATATGTTTAAAACGTGGATACTTGAAGTTTGAAGTAACGTTATACATGAATGATTCCATGTTTTATTTTGTTACAGATAAAATCGCAAAAATAGTACCTCAGAATACCTCACATCTTGTTGTTCAAGTTGTTTCAGCCACATTAGGCGGTTTTACGACTACAATAATTACTAATCCTCTTGATGTCTGCAGGGCACGGCTTCAAGTAATTATTATCTATCATTACTAATACTATTACTATTTTTTTTCCTACTCATTAGTATTGTTTATTGTTGCAAGCATTTAAGGTTGATAATATAATATATAATTTTGTTCTTTTATCTCATGTTCAAACTACAGGTTCAACGACTAGGTTCTTTTAGACGATGTATGATGATACTTTGGGAAGAAGAACGATTAAAAATGTTTACTAAAGGATTATCAGCTCGGCTTACCCAGTCGGCCGTATTTAGTTCGGCAATCATTCTAGGATATGAAACTATAAAAAGGCTATCGGTAAAAGAAGACTTCGTAGAATCTGTAAGGTGGTAATAACAAAATATTATTATTTTCTGATAATAAATAACTATATTATACTATTGCAATTATTATGATTATTTATTGTTATTACGTTATCAATTATATTGATCTATATAATTTTAGAAGAAAAATGTTTATTATTATTTAACATTGTTTAAGATTATTCAAAAGTTAAAAGTTCAGGTAGCTGAAAAAAAAACAAAGAAATTGTGTACTACAACACTATGCTAGACATATATTATTATTATAGTCATCGCTTCAAAAATAGAACGTATGTATACAATTTACATTGAATTTTAAGAGAAATAGGAAATTAGGATTGTTGTTGTAAAATCTACATCTTACATCACGGGGAATTTATATGATAAAATATAATACGAAATACGAATGATGCTTCAAAAGTCAAATCGTAGCAATTTATGCATATACTAGCAACCGAGTCAAAATACTATACATTTTGCATCAGTAATAACTAATAATATGTAATACAATATCAATGTTTCAAGTATTGTGATTTATGATAACTTCAGTTTAAAAAAAATAATGTGGAGCAAATAATATTATTAGACATAATATAATCGTTATTATGATTATGATTTAGTCTTATGTCTTGAAAGGGATAAATTTTGTTGTGAAAAAAAAGGAAAATATTATACTTTTCGACTTTCGTTATTTTTTCTTGTTCTGAATTTGTAGTAGGAAAATGCTTATCCTTTACATATATATATATACTTTATAGTGATGCTTTAATTTTCAAAGGTGCTTTGCAATAAATAAGATGCTGTTAGTATATATATATCATATGAGTGGTACTTGTGTTAAAAATGTATAATATTATGATACACATTCTAAGAAGATGACAATAATATCTTAGATCTTTAACCTATAAATAATACTAGTGTCATTTTAGACAAGGAGAGAGTCAGTTTTACGTCACATGTTATACAACCTAAAATATTATACATCACTTTTCACTTGTGCTAAATAAAAACCGTGTACTTAATCAGCAGTTAATGATACACAGAATGTACATCATAATATGAAATATGAATGTAGAGAATAATTTAACAAATGTACGAGACTTTTTGTATAATAATTAATAATATAATATTATCTTAGTCGTCCTCGAATCAAATGAATAAGTGAAAAAATGAATACTTGAATTCTGTATACGCCAAGTTAGATTTAAGTTTGATTCTTTTTATCCACACATGTAGTTCTTGTTTGTACAGCAGATTTTACGTGATTTATGATTTACGGATATAGCATTGATGATCGATGCGGTTTTTTCGCCTAGCCTTCGCTTTATTTTAATACCTATAGCCTATAGGGAGTAGTCACGTGCGTAGATATGTTGATGTAAAATAATATTTATTTTTATTTATAAATGTATGTTTTTGTGACTTTTAATTCTAGAATTTCAAAAGGTTGAGTAAGAGTAGTTATTCATAGTTTTACACAAATTACGAGGAAGAATGTAGGAATTTGAGGTGCTATATTATTATTAGTGCAAAATCCTACCTTACAACTCGAAAATATATATGTTTAATATTTACTTTTAAAACATGGGTTCTAGAATTTATTTGTCGTTTTGTTGCTTCTTAATTTTGCAATTGTTAGTCTCACAAAGTCAAAGTTAAAATTTAATCATGATGAAAAAGCTATAAAATGCTATAACACAATATATTATGTATATACATGAATGGTTTTGTTTTTTTGTTGAATCAATGTTATAAGAAATAAGTAAGTATCCTTTGATAGGATCCAATATTTAATGTCTTCTATAGTGCTAGTAGTTGATTATTGATTATTGATAATTGTGACCACAGTGACTATTCTATAAATGGACGTTCAACATTTTCCTTCAGTTTCAAGGTCACTTTAGATTTTTCCAAAACATGGTATACAAAATAATAATCATGATTCATGAGTAAATAAATGAAGAGCAATTGCTAATGGACAAAAATTTAATATCATAATCATCTGTTTATTATATTATTTTTAATCCTGTCATTTTAAAGCAAGTACGGGAAGCAAAAAAGCTGTAAAATGTAAAATGTAAATAATACAAAACAGTGTCATACTCGTGTGCAGAGAAGTCGTTGCTCCTTATGTGCAGCTATAACATAGTTTGGTATACTTCATACTTCAGTATGCACTATATCATTTGGAGTTTGTAGTGTGTACAATTTATAAGCTATAGTCAAAATCATCTGTTCTGTGTGTTCTCAGTTTCATGTTCTTAATTGGCTCTATAATTCTTAACTTTTTCAATTTAAACCTTCATTTTCTTTCACTAGTGTAATTAAAAATTAGTATACTATATTGACAAGTGGTTCAAGTAGTAAATAGTTAAGGTTATTTATAAAAGGATAAAAGCACATGTGAAGAGAGCATGTGAGGAGAAAAAAATAAAAAATAGACACACGCGTAAAAGGAGAAACCAAAAAGTAGGGCACCGTTTGCCAAACAGAAAGCAAAGTGAAATAGAGAGTAGAGAGTTTACAGTTAGAATTTTTACAGTTTAATTAAAATTAAAGTCTTCATAATGGATTTATGAGGGTTAGGTAACTTTAAAATAGCAATTTACACAAAGGTTGATCCTTAATTGTGTATTTAGGCCATAAATTTTAGATTAAAAGTGTGTAATTTCGTGATAAATTATAATAATAATAAAATTTTATTTTGCTCACTACGAAATACTTACACAGGGATCCAGGGAGTATTAATAGCTGTTAATTATTCATCTACTTACTACATACAAACAAATAAATCTATTTTGACTGTTGTATATTTTTGAGCAATAATCAAAATACAAAATCAACAATCAAGTTTTCAGCAGGTCCACTGGAAACTAGCTTTAATATTTAATATACTTACAAATTATAGTCAACAAAAACTAGCTTATTTCAATAATAATTAAGAGGTCGACGACACTGTCGCTTTAATAATGGGTCATGAAGCAGCATAGAGCATAGATATTAGATATGTCTATCAAGGTCAATTATTGAACTCCAGTTGTCAACATTGTCTTCATGTCATGTTTTCATTGTTGAACCTCTACTTCTATATTATCCTCAACGTGGTTATTTGGGTAGAAGATTTCTGTAAGTTGAATATATTTATAATCAAATGGTTTTTATTATATCATATGAAAAGTCGTAATTGTGTGAATTGTGAAAGTTTTCATGGAAATTAATAAGTATTATTGCTATTGTTACACACATTTCATTTTCAAGTCAATTTTTGAAAATTGAAATGCTCATGTAATAATTTTCTCTTCTTTTTTGTTCTTGTCATTTTCAGTCAACTTCTGTGGACGATTATATCAAAGTAGTCGAGATTTTATCATCAAGTGTATTACTCAAAGTAGTGGTAGTGTAAACCCGGAAACTCCTTACGTCCGAAAATATCCTTCGTTTGCTAATCCGTTAGGTCACTGGTATAGACAAAGTAGTACTTGTCAATTTCTCATCAACATGTCATTCAGTTTTATTCATAATCTGAGGAAAAGAGCCAATCCACCGTATCCTCCACGTCGGGTCACGGAACCAACTCCAATCCCATGTGAAATTGAAGAAGATGACAAGAGTTATGCATTTAAACCCTTCAAATTCCATGAATTGGCACCATCTCCTTCTAGTTCTACAACAGCAGACTCGACATGTGATGATGGTATTTACAAAAAGATACTTTGTATTTCAAATATTATAATATTCAAGAATAAATAATGAATTAAGGATTGATCATTATTGATTATTTTTCATGTTTTACAGTGTATACATATAATAATGAATAATAAATTATAAATGACATTTTTTTATCTGATATTTTGTTTTGTAGAAACTGTAGCTACACTAAATGAACCCAGACCTCGAAGTGGACATAGAATTATTTGTGATGACAACAATTTTTACTCCTTTGGTGGCTATTTGGAAATTAATCAACCAGCTGCATTTGAATTTAATATACCCGGAACTCAACATTTATTTGAAGAGGTATAGAATTTGTGCTTCAAAATGATTGCATAATATTTTCTACATTCTTCAATTTTATCCAAACTATAGTAAACATGCAATACTTAATCATTCATCATATTTTTTATTATTTATTTGTAACCAGCTTTGGAAATTTAATTTATCTACTCAAACTTGGGAATTTTTACAAACGGACGGAGAAACCCCAAAAGAGCTCGCAAGTCATTCTGCTGTTATGCATGGCGATTATTTGGTTGTTTATGGTGGAACTGGAGGTATGTTAAACAAAAAAAACAGCTATTAACAATACAGCATTCACTTAATATTCAATATGTGAAAACATAAAATAATTCATTTTATGAACTCTAAATTGCAAGGCTAAAAAATTGTTACTGTTGTTTTTTCTGTAGTTCCGTTTGGCTCAAGTAGCAGTAATAAATTCTCTGTGTGTGATCTCCGAACATTTAAATTTCAAAAGCTTAATACAACAGGTGAGGAGTTGGTTTTGTAAAATTGCAATCTCTTATTTTATATTTCATCTATTTTACTTACCTAACAATGTATAATAATGTATTCTGTTTTTGTTCTGTAGGCCAACCACCACTACCTCAATATGGACAAGCTATCGTACTTGATGACAAAAATTTCTATGTAATTGGAGGTACAAGCGGTTATGACTACTCTCTAGATGTACATCAATTGGATCTAACTACTTTTATATGGGAACCACTTTTTGTCACTCGTGGAGATGCTAGAGAACCAACACCGAGGTTAGATATTATTATAAAATACTTTAATATGTACATTATGAATAATGAATAAGGTTTTTTTTCTTTTTTCTGGAAAATGGAAAGTATTTTACTGTATTTTACTAATTTGTTGGGTGTTTATATTTTGTATTTTGAACATAGATATCGACATGAAGTAGCTTTCCTGAACCACAAGATATTTGTTTTTGGAGGTGGAACAGCTACAAAAGCTTTTGATTTAATTAATGTTCCAACTTTTGACGTCAAAATTCGTGAATGGATAAATACACAGACGATTGCGGATCCTCAGAGTCGAAGTTATCCAGCTGCTCGTAAATGTCAGGGTTTAGTACAAAGAGGAGAAGGTTGGTCATACAAAACAAAATCAGAATAAAAATTATTATTATGAGTTCAAAATTACAA
The DNA here is from genome assembly GCA_034698265.1 of Sminthurinus aureus. Lineage (NCBI taxonomy): Eukaryota > Metazoa > Arthropoda > Collembola > Symphypleona > Katiannidae > Sminthurinus > Sminthurinus aureus. The sequence continues at coordinate 2,040 of JAQGBH010007939.1, read as the reverse complement.
AAAGCTGAAAGCTAAAAACTGTTACTGACTTTTAATTCTCTTTAAATTTTAAATAGATGTTTTTATCTGTGGAGGATATAACAGCAAGTTTATTTTCACGGATCTCTGGAAACTGAATTTAAATTCTCTACAATGGACAAAAATGCCCATCCGAATACCATTACCTGTCTATTTCCACTCTACTTCATTGACTCCCTCTGGGTGCATGTTAATGTTTGGAGGAGTGACCAATGTGAAACTCAATCAACGGACAAATCGTGTGTTCAAAATTTGGCTAACTGTACCCAGGTAAGGAAATTAAATGAAAATTAAGTTAGTCACTTTAAAAACTCCTTTGTAATTATTATTAGTTCACTGTATTTTTATGTGTTGTGTGGTTTGTAAAATATAATCATTTTAAATTGTAGCCTGAAAGAGATCAGTTGGGAATCAATTCTGCACTATTTTCCTCATCTAAAAAATAAATCTCAAAAAGAAATTTTGGAGGCTGGAATTCCAAGTGAATTTGTTAAACGTCTCCTCAGTCCACTTGGATTAGTTGCTCCTCCGTTATAAGAAAAAGGAACCGATGGAAGTATTTTTATGTATTGTAACAACAACAATAATAATTCTTATTATTGTTATTAAACTATACTGATTCTTATTTTCTCCCTCAATTCTCTTCTTTTTATGAATATTTGACGTCCTAAATGATTATAGGTAGAAATTAGAAACATAATAACTAGTGCAATATTCGAATTCTCTACTCTCTACACAATGTAAAACATAAAATATGACAGTTTAATTTTATTTTATCTTTCTGTACTCTTTTGGATTAAAGTTCAGCACTTTTGACACAGCTTTCTTTCACTATTTCTCCGTTTTTGAAGGAGCTCGCAGAAACTCACGTTTTAGATAATAATCATAATTAATAGTTAATATAATAATATCACGATTTCCCTTGTTTCGCAGTTCAACGTCGTGATGTACGTTATAGATTATAACGTATAGTTAATAGCCTACACAGTATGCACCAGTATAAAATCGTTTTATTTAGTAATATTTAGCTTTACTCTCAATATGGAAATATTGAATTATGAAAAAAAAAAAAGCTTTAAATACACAGGCAATGCAATGCAATGTATTACGTATCAGTGAATATGTCAGGAATTATGAGCATTATGCAGATGGTTAGGTAGAAAAAAGGGAAATTTATACAAAAATAGTTAAATAATAGTTAAATAATTTGTAATCACATGTGTTCATCCCGAATTCTCCTTACCAGTGCACCACCTCCATTTACATTTAAAGGACAAAAAAGAAGATTAGTGTCGAGAAAATGATAAAATTGTCCACGCTCACGTACTATGTAATAAAATATAAAATGATACTACATACTACATGATAGGTTATAGGTACTAGAAAAAAGATATTGTAAATTACAAAAGTATCATTTCGTGATTGACGCAATGATAATTAATAATTATATATTGATAATTGATTTGAGCGGACGATTGTGGGAATGAAATTGTAATTAGTCTATGGTCTATGAGGGCTGAATGTTGTATAATGTCAAGATTCAAGATTAATATAGTTGTGAATCGTACAAGATTTGCTTTCGTTCGAATGAAGCACAAAAAGTTATGCAGTTAGGTTTCGTTACAATTCTTGAGCAAGAATATAATATATCCAGATGTTTTTGTGGTATGTAAAATGTAGTGATATGAAACAATGTTGATTATTGTGGGTGCACAGGCTAGAGAAATATACTAAATTAGTAGCAAAAAGCATGTAAAAAAGTATAAAAAAGAGAGTATAACTTTTGACAAGTTAGAATATTGTTTATGCTGTGCATTAACAATTAACAGTTAGAAACTGTATTTAAAACAACTTAAATTTGACATTGCATATCGTGTATGTGGTATGTATTGTATGTATTATGTAATGATATGCATGTAATATGTTAAACGTGTGATGTGTGTTGAGATAGAGGAGCGTGGGGCAGAACTCGTCACGGGGCAAAACTCGTCACCTCACAAGAATCGGTTTCTAGCCCAAGAT
>JAQGBH010007938.1:0-10349 GCA_034698265.1 Sminthurinus aureus | reverse complement strand
AATGCTAAAAAATATGTTACATAGAACTAGCATAGGATCTCTATGTTATTTCATGAAAGAAATTTTCCCGTGATGTGCACACTAGACAAATGCCCATTTCATATATTACATACAGAATAGAGGAGTGGTAGTAATACTTTGTAATTTGTTATGTAAATGATCTGTTACCACCAATGCACAACTACATATTTTATCACTTGTATCTAGTATCTAGTATCTAATATCTACTAACTACAAATAGACGTTGGTATTTTCCCTCAGTTCCTCACTTGTTCACAGGTTTAACACATCTAAAACATGATCATACAGTATAAAGAATATAGAATATACACCTACACAAGAAAAGATGTAAAGGATCATGTGTACAGCAACAACCAGTACATTTTCTCTTTCTCCTGTTTCTCCTAGTTGTTCTGTAGGTTCAAAATATGCTTAGATGTGACTGCAGACTGCAGACTACAGAGATTGGGCACGTGTTGTACTAATTTTTGCCAATATAACTACACTAAATATATTTTATGTAACATGTAATGTATGCGATGCGTATGATGTCAACCGCTTGACGTGTATATTTGTGTACATACAGTTTGTATGCATTTTGTGTATACTTGAAAAATAAGGTTAAGTACAATGTAAAATGTGCTGTACTGTAGTAATGTACTTGGCTGTCAGTATATGAAACAGATATTGAACCTTTGTTTCTCTTGGCTTGCTCTAGACTCTAAACTCTAGACTCTAGACATACATATGTAGCCGTAAAATAGATTACTCTTAATGGTCTTCTCTTCCAGTTCATGAAGTGTGTCTATTACATTTGTAATTTTTTCTGGTGGATCCTTTCAATCCACTATCTATCTACTTATCAACTTGAAACTTTGTTCCTTGTCATTATTTTGTTGTTTTGTTTTGTTTTGTCAATCCTCTAGGAATTCCTGCATCCACGCATCCAGAAGTTGCACCACTTTAGTACCAGTTGTACAGGAGACTTGTACAGTCAAATCATCAGCAGTCAGCATCAGAATCCGCAACCAAGTTCAAGGCCCACAACCCACAACAATTATACATCCTTCATCCTACACTGCGTATCACATGCAGTTTGTATTGCAGATCACACAAGCTAAATGGAGATTAAATTCAAAATACTAAACATATCTAAAATCAAATCAAGTCAAAAACGCTGAAGCCTTCCAAAAACTGCAGTCTTTTTAGTGAATTTTACCACTTGGCAATATCAAGCATCAATATTCAATGTTCAATAATCAAAATAAATATCAATATTCAATGTTCAATAACCAATAATCAGTAATTAATACTAGTGAAAATAGCAGTGAAAAAGTAGCAAATTCTAGCATATAAATATGATTCAAAAATAATTCAAAATAGTTTAAATAAAACAAGTAATGTTGGGAAAGAGCGTGATTGCATATTACAAACGCTAAGATCAGACTTTGCCATTTGGAATTTATGAATCCCACGAATACTAATATTTAGATAAATTATAATGAAAAACAGTTTGTCATTTGTCCTGTGTTATAACTGTGAAGGAAATTAAATCGCTTTGTCTTTTTTTGTGACATGTCTGACAGTGTTTAGTTAAATTGAATAGTGAATGGTGAATAGTGCGATTGCTCTCTCGTAGGTACTTTAGTGCAAAAGTCCGTGATGGAAATGAAGCTTATGTGAGCTGGAACCGCAATTTTACGTATTCTATTACACACTACAGTCTACAGTCTACACTCTACACACAGAGCTAAACGGCACGATGACAACGTGCGTTCATACAGAGGGAAAACGTACTTTGTACATTCAAAAGACGCTCAGAATCAAATGTATCCTCTCTACTCAATAGTCCACAGTCCATGCCCCATACCCCAAACTCCATACTCCATACTCCATACTCCATACTCAATTATGTATTCTTCACGTGATGGCCTGAATTCCTAATTGTCTCATTTGCACACAAGTATCTTAGTCTCCTTCCTTCCTTTCCTCCTTCCCTCCCTCTTATTTTCCTCTTCTTCCTCCTTACCCGTTCCCAAATTCGGGTCAGAGACTTTGGGATTTAAATTCCAATCGGCTATTAGGAACTACCAGATAAGAAAAAGAAAGGCCAGAGTAGACAAAGAAGACAAAGTAGATACTCTAATTTTAATTTGGTTACCAGTGGGACACATTTAATAAAAATGACGAGTCGCCAAAATTTTTTTGCGGACGTAAACGGTATGTCCATGCCAATGTCGGAGAGTAGTGAAATGAAAAAAAGTGGAGATAATAGAGAAGCAAGAAAATCCTCCTCCTCCGTCAAAGGAGATGTAAATCTTGATGGGAATAAGGGTGCCAATATTGATCTTGATGTTGGCATTGATGTTGATGTTGAGACAACTCTGGAAGTTCAACTGCAGGAGGAAATCCTAGGTATAGAAAGAAGAGGACTGGAAATGGAGGTGAATGCAGCATCAAGTTCAAGCCATACTCACACATGGCCTCTTTTTCATCATCATCGGGGTCATGTGCGCTCCTGCATAGAATTCTCTGCCACTGCCATGACAACCACAACCACAACGGGAACTAGTGGAGTGGATAAAAATAATTCCGATTCCAAAAATTCAACACCCACTGGTGATTTCTTCTCTCCTTCATTTTCCCACCCTCCATCTTCAATATCCATCCACTCCAACAACTACCACTCCAATTCCAATTCCAACTTTAATTTAAAGTCATCGATAACTCCAAATACACCGAATTCGGATAATGCGGATCCTGATTTAACCCCACAAAGTGATATAGGCTCAAGCGCCTCCAATGCGGGTGGAGGCAGTAGGACTAGAACTAGATTCTCAAATCCCTTCCTCGAGTTTATATTTGCCAGTGATCCTAATAATTTTAATGGTGGTGTCGGTATTGGCGGTGGTGTGGGTGTGGGTGCGGGTGTTAGTGCCAATGGTTTGGGTTTAGGTTTGGACCTGGCTATGGATTTTGAAGGTGATGATGACAGTGCCAGTAATAGTAACAGTCAAAGCTTAAGTCATAGCCTCAGTCTATTGAGTAATGAAGAAGGTGATAGTGAGTCTTCCGGTACATTATCTGAGGTGTTTGACTCCCTCTCTCGATTTTCTCAAGTTTGTCTAGCTTCCGCCGAGGCCATTAGTCCTTCGTCCACACATCATAATGGTCCTGCCATTCCTTTAATGCACGGTGGTCGTGGCGGGATCATCTCTCATCCTTCCGCTTCTTGTTCTTCTACCTCGGCCCATGGTTCTACATCTGCAGCTCCCAATTCTCAAGCAACTACTCATGTTCACTTTGATGCCGTTAGGCTTAGACAAAGTTTCTCCACAAGTCAACCCCAGAGTCATGAACGTAACATGTTTAGTGGTGAGGAGAACCGGACGGATATGCCAACAAATGGGTTCATGTTCCCATCCTCCATGTCTCATAACGATTTTGCTATGGCTCAACATCAACACAGGCAAGAACATTCTCATCAACATCAACATCCAAATCCAACTTGCAACCCACATTCAAATCCAAATCCTACTCAGCATCAGCATCAGCATCAACAGCAACAACGTCAGGAGTTTTTACAGGACATGATTTCAACTGGCCATGGTCAACCACCACGAGTCTGGAGTGGGAGTGCAAGTGCAAGTGACGCAGGTGTGTGGAACCTTTTTATTCTTTTCTTCTAAATCCTTGCATATTGCTCACGTAATATTGGTAATAAATTTCATGGGAGTAAAATGAAAATTTTTATGTAAAAATCCTCATTTTTTCTAGGACATAATTCTACACACTCTTTGCCAAACTATTATTCATCATCTTCTTCTACACGAGCTGGAGCTGGAACTGTATCTGGAATCGGGGTTGGAAGTGGAACTGGACCTGGTTTTGGTTCTGGCCGTGGTTCAGCTTCTGTTTTTGGAGTGAAAGGAACTTCATCAAGTTCAACGTGTACGGCGTTTGCCTGTATGAATTTGGAGATGAGACCGAGTATTATTGGAAATAGTGGTGGTGCTAGCTCTAGTTCTAGTGCAAGTGCTGTTGCTGGTGTTGGTGTTGGTGTTAGAAATTCCATGGTGACTGTTCGAGAATCTCGGCCGATTGTCAGTTGTCAGGATTGGCAGGAGCGATGTATGGAACTTGAAGTTGCTCTTCAGAGATTTGGAGAACAAGCCTCACGCGTTCGGTTTCTCCTACGTGACAAGGTAAGGAATCCCTTTCATTTGTTCTCCGTCATCCATATTGGCCGTACAGAAACATGTTCCATCCAATAACACATAATACATTGACAGATCCTCGGGCTGTCCTTGTAAAACATACAACTATTCATTTATTGCATTTTCATACACTTGAGTACAATGTACGTTGTACATTGTACATACTCTGCATTCTGCATTTCCGGGATTTTCCCCCTTTTCTAGTTTGTAGTTTGGATTTTGGAAAGAATAGGATTCATGATAAAGACTGACAGTTCTTGTAGCTGAACAATTTAGACAATGTATTAGGATTTTGTCACGACCATACCATGAAGAAAAAGAAGGAGAGTGTCAAGAAAAATCTAAAATCTAATTCTAGTACATTCCTATACCATCTTTTTAGTGCACGATTGCATCACACGGTACATGGTGCAGTGTACCATTGGTTCATGGTACTGGTGGAAGATTTTATTGCATCATGGACACATCTCTGCACAATTTTTCTCGCTCAACAATTTGATCTAGCTAAAAGCATCAAGAGACCGAGAGCAAATCAGGCAGGGAATAAAAATACAGACAGAGATTTCTACTGTAAACTGTTAAGAGGATGCACTTTTCCTCTTTTTATAAAGGTTGAGGTTGATGGTTGATAAGGAGCTTCGAAGTCGAGCTTCAAGTTCCTAGTTTCCAGTTTCTACAATAGTTTTCAGTCTCGGTATCAATACACGATTGTGCATACAGAGACAGTTTTCTGCGTAAAAGCCCTTGCCTCCATTTCCTTGTACATTTCATAATAGTAAGCGAGTAAGTGAGTGGAGCGAAAGCGTTACTCCTTCTGGAACTGTTCTGGAACTGTCAGAAGAAGACGCAAGGAAACTCAACTCAGAGTTCTTTCATTGAATTTTCCTGTCATGAAAGGGTGAGGTTGAATTGTTGAATTCAATTCAATTTAATTTGCTCACTGCTCACTCTCTTTTCTTTCCCATTCTATTTCTATTTCTATAGACTATTTCTATACTCTCAAATTCATACTACATTCTACATTCTACATCTTCCCATCTCCCCTCACATCCTTTTCATCACAATATAAACTCTTTGATGGGATGGTTTGAACTCTGCTTTCTGCTTTCTCCTTTCACTCAAGTTTTCAGTTTAGCTCCGAGTCTAGAGTTTGAAGAGCTCAAACTAAACTAAAAGAGATGGAAAACTCTCTACATATCTGTGTACTTTATACTTTAGAGGCGGAAAACGAAAGGGAAGGGTTAGTTACTTGTAATGCACTCCACTCCAAGACTTACAATGCCCTCACGTTTCACGCTTCTTCTTTCATTTGTATAGTGTATAGTGCACACACATTTATAAATATTTTGGTCCTATTTATTACTAGAGCTAAGGAAAAATTCTCCATGTGTTCATCTTTTACATGTATGAAAATGACAAGTGCATTTTTTAACAAGGTCTAGGCAACTTTGTAAAAGATACATACATATGCGTTTAGATTTTAGAGATTAGAGATCAGAAATGGGAGGTTAGAAATGCGTTTTTATCACAGGTATTGATGATGATGTATAATTTTGCCAGATTTTTTGGATTTAAATAGATAAAAATCCTTCAAAATAGATGGATCATAAAATTTTCCAGCGGTAGAGTTCAAGGGAAAAAAGATTTTATGATGTTTTCAGGTATCAAGAATCGAGTATCAAATATCAAGCAGCCGATATTTTTTTATTATTGGGCGTTAAGGCGTGTAAACTTTTTTTTATTAAAGGTGAAGAATCTTTTTATGTATAATCCAATGTGTAACGTGTGATGTATAGTCATAGTACAGTGAGCCAAGTCAAGTCAGGCCAAGTCAAGCCAAGCCAATAGTTTACATATGTACAAAGTATATGAGAAAACTAGAAAGCCTGGAGAAAAGTAATAGTTGAGCTGTAAAAAACGGTAGGAAAATGATAAAGGTTGTGAAATTCCAGCTGGGCTCGTTTTTTATGACAATGATTATTATTTTGAAAGATGAGGCGGACTGAATCAAGCACAAAATGTAGAAAATGTAGAAGGCATGTAGAAAGTATGTAGAAAGTGGAGCAGGTAGTGCGAATAAAATACGGTCTCCTTGGACATATGTATGCAATATGCATGTATGTATTACAACATTAATGGTGCAAGTTGCTTGCTGGTTGATGGTTGATGGTGGATCGATGAGAGACAGGATATCGCCTCAGGTTTGATTTGATCAAACTCCCCTTCCACTCCTCGTCTTTATATCTCCATCAATCCCTTCATTCACACAAAATAGAAAACTGACATAAATGGAAATGGAAGGAAAGGGAAAGTAAAGTGTACAGAGTAAAGAGTAAAGTGTATATCCGTATATTTTACATTTTTTATACAATTTTTACATGATGCATGATGCATAAATGAAGATGTCAAATGTAAATACATACGAAATACATCTATATGTAAGTACATAGGAAATGGTGAAGGCAACCTTGTCCTCCAACGAGTATCTAGTATGTAGTATCTACAAATAGTCAAATTTTTTCTTTTTTTAAAAAGGGTCAAACTTTCTTATGCTTTTTATTCCTTTTACCGTATATTTTATGGCAAATGCTCAATGCTCAATGTACAAAATACAAAAGATAGATTTGACGAGAATGTAGAATAGTTATATAAAAAGAAAATGGATCTATGAGATTTTTATTTTCAAAAGACATTTTGACTTTTGGTTTCACTTTTACTGTCCTTGAAAAATAGGGAGAAACATTCTGGATATTCTTTGTATCTTTTGTAGAGAGGAAAATGTGGAAATTGAATAAATAATGATACTCAAAAATCTCTGCGTTTATTCCATAAGCAATTTAAGACAACTTCCCAAAATTATGGAATTTATTCAACAAATATTCTTTTCATGTTACCATATTTGCACTATTTTTTCCCTGGTATCTTAAATTTAAAAAATAAAACAAAAAAAAAACCATTTCCATTTTTCTTGTACGTTTTGTTTGCATTGCCGGTTTGTCGCCTCAAAATCATAGGATTAAAAATTAATCTAGAAATTGAAAGACGAAAGCACCTAAAATAAAAATAGTAATAATAATAATTATTATTATTATTACTATTACAGAGGTTTTGTGAATAATGTGAAACAAAATACAAGGCAGGGACACAGAACAAGTGAAAACACGCAATATTTTAAGGACACGCAACGTTTCTTCAACAAGCAACATTGGCAAAGAATATAGGACTAGAGGATAGATGTGCGTAGACGGTAGATGCTCAGTTGGTTGAATAGAATAAATGAGAAAAAAATTGATGTTGGTGGGAGATGAAGATAGAATAACAAAGGCGAGGGGGAGGATGGAAAAAAAGTATACCCGGGCATTCTTTTCTTCTTTTTCTCTTGAATCTTGAACCTTGAACCCTCTATTGTTCATATCTGGGGATTCGAACAAGAACTAACAATACACGGATCAGTGTCTAGAGTGTAGTGTCTTCAACTCCATCAACTATCTACTATCTACAATCTACCATCTAGGTACTCAAAACTAGTGAGCACTGAGCATGTAGCCGGAAAACTTCAAACAGGAAAAGACAAGAAGAAAACAAGGGGAAGCAAACAATGGTGAGCTGAGAATGAATCCGTCTTTGATAAGAACTGTTATGTGACCCAAGTTTGTACATGTACAATGTACATTGTTCATTGTTCATCATTTTGCATTGTACATATACGATATATGGTGCGTGTATATCAAATTCAATAGGAGAAAACACGAGTATTTTACACACATTTCTTGTTATGTTAGCTGTCCAAATTCCAAGCACTGAAAACGGAAAACGGAATATTATATTCTGTACATGTTTCAGGACATGTGATACTATTTTGTACATTGTACATTGTACATTTCTAAGAGAATGAAGGAGTGGTAACGATTAGAGAGTAGAAAGGTGACAAGATGGAGGTCGTAGTTCACTTGACTCACCGCTCCTTGTCAGAAATAGCTACTATGAACTAGGTAGAGACAGCAGAACGACAAATTCTCTCCAATGTACAATGTAAAATGTACGCCGTGGCAGAAGAAACAAAGCTAGTTGTTTGAGTTGTGGGAGTGAGAAAATTAATTTTGATGTTACAATGTCTCTGGCTATATTTGGTTGGGGACTAGCGTGTCACTTCTTTGGGACGAGATAACGCATCAGATCAACCATCATCGTCCTGCTTTGAGCTTTGAGCTTTGAGTCTCTGTCTATTTCCCCTGCGTAACTAAGCTAGTGAAACTGAAAGTGGGAATTGTACATGGTCGTGTACTGATTTCTACTTTCTACTTTCTACTCACACGGCAACTGAGCTTGTGAACTCCAACTTGTCATTTATTTCGGTTTATCAAACCCTCAAAAAGCTTAGCTCGTTCATCGAGATAAGAAGAGCCAGTTGATTATTGAACGTTGCTTATTATATAATATATATTATTGGCATGGCATTGTCACAGAATGGGACTGAAATCCGTTTCAAGTTTATTCCGGCTCCTATTTTCCTGTAACTGTAATCAAAATAACATTTCACATGTAATAACAAGTCACGGGTTTAAAACTCTTTTAAACGTGAAAAGAAACGCAAAAATTCCTTTTCTAAATCAAACCGGGATTAAAAAAATATTGATCAAAAATCAAAAACAAAAGAATATTATGGAAAACTATGATTTATAGAGCAAACCCCCATAAATATATGTAAATCAGCATCAATATAGAATGAAAACATGAATACACTGAAAGCTTTTTAAAATGTCCGTAGACTTGCATTTTTTGCAAAAGGGATTTTTGTTTATACATTTCCTTTAAATATGTTATATGGACCGTAAGTTTTGGTAGTATATATGTACGTAATATTGATGGTTGATGATGTATGATGAGTATATAAAATGTGATTCAGTATTTGGAATGATATTTCTAGTTTCTAGTTTCTACACCAAGGGACTTTGAGCTTTACTTTTGTGGAGCTTTATGATGAAAGTAATCTCAGCAGGTGCCTGATCCGCACACAAGCCATTATCACTGTTCCTCTCACAGTCTCATGTGGGTAGTTGATATCACCATCACCTCTGTTGTTATCGTTCATATAGTTTATAGACAACAAAAACTACATGTAAGAATATCGCAACGACTCCTATGAGTGCTGCGACAAGTCTGGAAAATAGACGATAGACAGATAAATAAGCCAGCTACACACACACACACAATTCATCTGCATGTTATTGCGAAAACAATATAACCATTTTTGCTTCCAGTCATTCTTGGTTCAATTTGTATTCAATTCGAAATATTCGAATTGAAAAATTGTTCAAATTTCATAACTAATAACTATGAAACCTGACTCTGTTTGAAAAACATACTCGAAAAAATTGTTACTATTGTAAAAATATTTGGAAAACTAACTTACTCCATGGTTCAAATGTAGATGATTAAAAATCAAAAGCTGACAGAATACAAAATTCCTGTAAACTAAAGACCGGACCAACTTAATATTTGCCAAAAAACCAATAAGAAGGATGGACGAGCAAAATTAATATTATAAATAGTCCTTGACGAGCCTACTATTTTGTATTAAAGCACAATTAATGCACAGAAATTAGAAACACATGTGCTACAGTTTTATACAATTAAAGAGAGATAACAAATCTCATTAAATGTTTTGTAAATTTCATTCATTTATTAATTTTTCGAGTCTTTTGTCTGTATTTGATTCCATTCAATATGATGAACCTGCAGAAAAGTACTTGACAAGACAACACAATTTATCACTAGTTACTACTAAATATTGACTAAGCCGATTCCTCATATTTCATCCATGCATCACGATAGCTTATTACTCGTAACATCGCAATGCGGATTCAAATATGCATTTAAATTGGATGTAGACAAAAAATTGCAGTGAACATACTTGTATGTAGCTACATTTATTTCAAATCTTGTGGTATCAAAAAATCCTTTGCATTATATATTTATGATATTTACTGGGGTAAAAAACCTCAAAAATCATCAAAAAAAGGATAAAACCAAAATCAGAAGGAGCAAAAATAGAATGCATTGGCCGAGAATTGAACTCGGGTCTCCCGCGTGGCAGGCGAGAATTCTACCACTGAACCACCAATGCTTGTT